>CAKOAT010371820.1:238491-248719 GCA_932364175.1 Eruca vesicaria subsp. sativa
GAAAAATTTATACTATAACGACAAGATTGATGTTGGTTTATACTAATGGAACATGAGGCATATTTTTTTTGTTCTATATTAGTATAATTCCCAAAAATAAACCCATAAATAAAAAAAGTCAACACATAAATTAATAAGAAAAAAATAAGAAGACCAACCTAATCAGATTATCTTTATCTTAGACAGTAGATGAGTCTTCTTAGTTTCCCCTATGACCTCATATGAGTTACGTTAAACTCCATTTGTTGCCTTCTAATTATCATCAGTTTTTTTTCTTTCTTGTTGCACGTTTTGAAATTTGAAAACCTTGTCTGTGTGTTTTAAGATAAGTATCTCTCTCTTACTCTCATTCCTTGAATTATCACCACCACACAAGATAAACATTTCTAGCAAATCAAAAATTGATATAATGCAATTTGAAAATATTCAAATTATTGACTTGTTTTGTTTACGGTTTTCTTTCTCACGGGTGTGTAGCTTTTTTCTATATCTATAAATCCAAAAGAGAAAACAACAATAAATAGATTAGAAGAGAAAAAGGGTTACGAATAAGAAATTAAACATGATACAAATTAGAAATTGAACATGAATTGTAGTGTACTAGTGTGATACGACACTGTCACATAGTCTTTCGTAAATGTTTTAAATTTATCATTATCAAGTTAGTTTTACGATTTCTTTTCATATTAGGATTTGGATCTTATTTATCTTTATCTCTTAGATGAGTTTTTTTATATATGTAAACCTTACGGCTGATGAGTCTTTATCAATAATAACATCACTTTTTCAACCCATATCTCTCTGAACTATCTAGCATGAATTCCATAGAAAGCAAACCAAGCTTAGTTTTTCGAGGTGATCTTTCTATCCTTACGATCATCTTCTAGGTCTGTGGATCCCCTTACTTAGAATCTGCAGAAGGATTTCTAGTTTGAGAAGTTATATACTTATCAACCATGTTTCCCTTCATAGTGGTATCAGAGCTATAAACTCCTGAGGACCGAATTATAGACACCAGACAAAACACCACCTTAAGCGAGATGAATAAGCAAATCGAGGAACTGCAATGTTTGCAAATTTAGCAAACGGAGGAGATCCGAAAAGAACTAGGCGGAGAGATAGCTGATCTCAAACACATGATGGAAAACTACTTCACTAACACCCCATCACCTTTGCCTAATCAACAAGAGGTAAGTCAAAGCCACTCCTCTCCCACTATCACCAATGCTGGAACTTCTCCATCAAGAGAACTACCAAATAATTCATTGGAACACATCACAAGAAAAACAGCTCTAATCAACATTGATTAGAACACCAAACCTACTCTCCCTAATGGATTAGCTTCACGTTTAACTAAGATTGGGTTTCCAATGTTTGATGGTTCAGTGCTCATAGAAATGGATATATCACCGTGAATAATTTTTTTCCATTGACAGCACACCACCCGAGTTGAAAGTCCGCCTTGCTTCGCTTCATATGTCAAACAAAGCTCTACAATGGCATCACGCCTATATCGCGAACCGTTACAACATCTTTCCACTTTGGTAGGAATATGTTGCAACAGTATCAGCACGTTTTGGCGAACTATACAATGATCCCTTATCCGACTTAGTCAGCCTAAACCAAGGAAACAACACTATTTAGGTTTATCTAGAGAAGTTCGATTGTGCTATGAACAGAATTACGCTTGCTCAAGGTCATGCTCTGGGTATATTCTTGACAAACATGAACCAACATCTAGCTCTCCATGTACGTTAATTTCAACGTTAACTCTGTTCCAGAGACAACAAAATAGCAAAACTTCATGAGTTATCTTTTTTACATACTCTGACAAGGCCTCTTCGTACTGCTTTCTATTCCTCTAAAAGACCAAGATTTTCACCATCATCAAAGAACCAGTACAAAACAGCGACTAATATCCAGAACAACAAACCGCTCATCCCCAACACACCGCAGAAAAGAGATTTTTTTTTTTAGGAGATGCAAGAACGAAAACGCAAGGGCTTATGCATATTTTGTGAGGAACCTTTTACACCAGATCATCAGCTAAAACATAAGCGTGCTGAGTTCTAACTTCTGGAAGCTGATACATCAGACCTCCGTGAGGAAGATGCGACTGAAGAACAAGAACATGAGATGCTAACTGGCGATCAAGATGATAAAATACCTACCATTTCGATGCATGCACTTGATGGCTCTTCTACATATATTTGCATGCACCTCTTTGAAAAATACGGGAAGAAGAAGTTACATATACTAATAGATTCAGAAAGCACACATAACTTTCTCGATCTTCAAATGGCTAAAGGTTTGGGATGGCCACTAAGCTCTATAAAACCAATGCCAGTAGTTGCACCGAGTGGCGACCTGATCACAAAATACAAGTGAAGTAATTTTACTTGGAAGATGCACAGATACAATTTTGTTGCTGAGTTCAGAAATTTTTTGTTAGGAGTCAGTGATTTTGGTACTTGGCATGCAATGACTTTCAACACTAGGACTTATTCTTTGGGACTTCCTCAATCTTTGTATGGAGTTCACTTTCCATGGCTTCTTCGTGGAATTACTCCAAACGTTTCTAAAGTGATTTTGGGAACTAGTTTAAACAAACTTATGTTGCAAGAACCACAAATCACTATATTTCACTTACGTGACATTGTTTTGCCACAACAACCTCTTAACCATGCCACAATCCTTTACCATATTGAATCAAGTAACACAAAAATAGATGAATATGGTTCATTACAACGCTTTCTTGACTCTTATGCAGACATCTTCTCTACCTCCATACCGTGAAGGCTTCAACCCTAAGATTCCTCTCGAAGCAGAATCAAACCCTGTAAACTTTCATCCCTATTGGTAATCCTCATTATTGAAACACCCGACTGAAAAGATGGTCCAAGATATGCTTTCTCAAGGAATCATTCAATACAGTTCCAGCCCTTACGCATCTCCAGTGGTTCTAGTGAAGAAAAATTATGGTTCATGGAAAATTTGTGTCGATTATCAAGAATGCATAACAGGTCAAGTTGCTCTCTGTACATGGGCATGGCGATTAAAACATGTCAAGAATGCATAACAGGTTAAGTCCAACTTCGGATATTTTTGCTAGTTTCAGACCCGACACCCGATCAAAAAACGACATCCGAATGCATAACGGATGTAGACGTAACTTTGTGGTGTTACCAAAACACAACCAAACCCCACTATAACCCGAACCGAGATCGACCCGAGTTTTTAAAATATCCGAATGGATCTGTTTTTTTAGAACCAAAAATCCGACACCCGATTGGAACCAAACCGATAACCGATTGGTCCCCCAATTGCCCAGACCTAGGAGGTTCCACTCATTCATTTCTTTCTCAAAAGTAAACACAAAATAATGAAAATGTTTTTTTCTTTCTTTTTTTCATCAAAAGGTATTCTATTACTCAAACTTGAGATGGTCTAAACACTTTCTACATCTACTTCTCAAAAACGTATCCACTATAACTTTTATATAATTTTTGAGAATATTATTGTTTTACCGTTCGGGGTTTGTCGATACAACACTAAGCTAAAAACTATCTACCTTTCATTTTGAAATAGTGAAATTTTATTAAGTTAAAATATTTGAAACTAAAAAATTTAATACATAAAATTGATATTATAAACATGTCAAAATATCAGAATTTATTAATATGTATAAAATTCTGTAACACACATCATATACATATCTTTTGAGAATTTGTTCAAGAAAAATATATTCCCTAATAAAAATCCAATATAATTTTATCCTTAAAAATGATATTTAGTTTTGAAACATTAAAATAAATCAAAAATAATGGAGGATATGTCAAATAGAGAAATTATATTATTTTTTTCTAAAAAATAAGACCTACTTGTTTTCAAGAAAATGATGGGCCTGCACAACGATGTTCTCTTCATCGTATGGGCTGGCCCTATTACAACATGATAAATAGCTTAGATCGCTGGTTTAGCTCTGTAGAGTACCGAGATGTAGACTTACCGGTTCGGTTAACTAAGCGGTGGAAAAGAGAGTTAGCTGAAAGATTCGCTGACCTGTCATAGATTCACGTGGGACGTGTCACCCAACACTTCCTTGCTTTCAAAGCAATTAACAAATTCCCCAAAGGACAGAAAACCTAAAACTTTACAGCTTTTGCCACCAAACGACCTAAGATAATTTATCTTTATTAAAATAAATAGAAAACAATTAGCTAAAGACACTTGTTGCCGCCTTTGTCTCTTCACCTCTAGCCTGTAATATCATTTCATTGTCTTCTCCGAACATTCTAACATTTTCTTGGGGAAACATTTCTAATCTTTTTTGACTTGTCTCTCCCTTTTGTTGAAGAGGACGACGGCTCTTCCTCCGATGGCGCCGCGTCTTTTATCCTGTTTCGGCGTCAAAGGATCCTCAACTTCCACCACCGCAAAAGGCATCTCAGGACACAACGCTGCCGTCGCAGCTGCGGATGTTCCCGCCGGTGACGGACCTGTTCTCGTTCAGCTCTTCTCATCTCAAGGATGTAAGACTTCTCCTGAGGCAGAGATGCTCGTGTCCCGCCTTGGCCGTGGAGATTTTAACGGTCAGATTCGTCGTGAAGGTGGATCTGGTTCTCCGGCGATGGTACTTGTTTTCCACGTTGATTATTGGGATTACTTGGGGTGGAAGGATCCGTATGGATCGAGCCAATGGACGGTGAGGCAGAAGGCTTACATCGAGGCGTTGAATCAAGATACGATGTTCACTCCTCAGTTTGTGGTTCAAGGCCGCGTCCAGTTCCTAGGCAATGAGGAGGAGACTCTGCTTAAGTCTATCGTCGAAGCGCCTAGGTTTCCTTCTCCGGCGTTTCAGGTGAGTAATTTCTTAACATTCCCATGTTTGATTAATCGATAAGTCGATGCTGCCGGCTGTGAGATGAAACATTTTCTTTATTACTGAAATTTTAAATAGATATTGTACATAGGTTGCGTAGTCCTTAAATTGTCGAAATTTTCTTTTGTTAAGATTTAACTTAAAAGTGTTTGTGACTCTTAAATTTCAAATCCGGAAAATACTTTATGGCTGTAACTAAGGGTGGGCGTTCGGGTACCTATTCGGGTTCGGGTAGGTATTTCGGGTTTTCGGGTATTTCGGTATTGGGGTATAGAACCCGTTCGGGTACTTTTACATATCGGGTCGGATTCAGATATTTTTAGTTCGGGTTCGGTTATTTCTGATCGGGTTCGGATATTTAGATTTTGAAAGAAATTTTCAAATTCTTTATTACTTAAGTTTCATGTATTTACAATTTAACTATTAACTTAACTGTTTTTAAAATGTTTTATAAGTTAGACGATTAATAAGTTTGAAAATAAATTATTGAAAATAAAAATCATTATTTTGGTTATTATTTTTGAATTTTGGATGCAAATTTTGTTTAAAATAGGAAATAAGAAGCTTAATATGCATTTTAAATGAGTAACAATTTTTTTTATTTTTTTTACAAATATATGTATATTATCTGATCTTAAATTATATATAACATTAATATAAATATTTTTTAAAAATGAGACAAATAAATTAGGAATAAATAGGTATATATACATATGTTCGGTTATCTATTCGAGTTCGGATATCCAAACTCTCCTAACTCAATACCCGTTCGGATATTTTGGTACTTCAGTTTAAATTACGGTTCGGATATTTCGGGTCGGGTTTGGGTACGAGTTCGGGTATCGGATAAAGTGTCTACCCCTAACTGTAACTGGTAAATAAAATAAAAAAGAATAAATGGAATAGAATAAGATGAATGGAATGTAGTACAAAAATGGAATATATCCATTCTATTTATTCTTTTACAAAATTGTTAAGAAATGTTTTGTTTTGTATTTTGTTGATGTTGATGGCATAGATATCATACTTGGACTATCTATATATTGAATCGAATTTGGATTAGAATATTAGTGTCTATAGAGTTTGTGTATACAAATCCTGTTGTCCTTGTTTTCTTTAAAGCATTCATGGAGAAGTTTTGATTATATCACACATGAATGTTAATGGTATCGATGTGTGCTTGTAGCATTGCATAACATAAAGCATTACATTTTGTATTTAAGGTACTTTTTTGTATGTCTCCACCAGGAATACGAATTTAATTGTGATCCGACTTTCGTATTATTGGTTTAAGATAGGCTTCGTCGATCAGGATCATAGAGAAGCTAGTAGTTGAACATGTTTTGTATGACGTAACAATAGAATCAGTTTATATCATTCAACACACTAAACTTGTAAGGTGTGCATTTAACTATATATATATTAGTGTGATCCAGATCAGTGAAATTGTGATTGGTTTCTCTTATATAACAGGCAACATTCCAAAGACCAACCTCAGAAACACTTCAAGTATCTCTAACAGGAGCTTTGAGGATGAAAGTAGACTCGAACGGGATCGATATAATGGTGGCGTTATACGAGAACGGACTAGTGACTGATTGCCCTCGAGGAGAGAATTCGGGAAGAGTCTTGTCCAATGACTACGTTGTAAGAAAGCTAGAAAAGTTATGCACCGTTAAAGATTTAACGGCCAAGAAAACGGTCTCCGGGACGGCTCATTTCACGGTGTGGGATGGATTCAATAGTGCTAAATGTGGAGTCGCTGTTTTTCTTCAGAACCCATCTCTTCAAATTTTTGGTACGCAGAGTTTTCAATTGCCTGATGAGATCTGACAATATGCATACAAAAGTTCTGATCAATCTATTTATAAAAAAAAAGACATTTGCCCTTTTGTAAGGAAATATTTGGTTTATTAAATCAAATGACTTTTTAAAACGGTGACAAGTGACGAACATTTAGTATTTCCGATATGTCTTAGTTCGATGCTCTCAACGAAGAATATTTGTTTCAATGTAAAATTATCAACTCGAAAGATCAGATTAGTCATTTGACCATGCATTATTATATTACATTCCTACTAATTCGTGTTGCCTTACCACTCGGACTTCATCCTCTGCATGTTGATTAAAAGAACCTTGTATTCTTTTGTAAGGATGTATTAATTGAAAATATAATGTCACTAGATAGTGTTCCGCATCGTATGCATAGTGAAATAATTGATTAAATTATTTACTTTACGTTGTAATAAAAAATTTGTTGTATAGTTTTTTTTTTAAGGATAAGCATTCTTTCATTTGATCTAGTGAGATTTCAAATTTTTTGTAAGTTCAGGTTTCTGAGCGTGACGATCGGTGTGTCACACAGATAGGAGACTGTGTTACACACAAGTGAACTCAAGTGTGTTTGAGCGTAAGGCTGATGTGTCCCACAAAGTGGAGAGTATATTACACATGGAACGAAATACAAGGGAGCTGTTTGGAAGATAATGACTCAAGATTCTAGGATGTTTGTTAGGCAACAAACAAGAAGATATTGAGAGAATCTTTGCTAATCACAATAGGATACGTGAGTATATATTGGTGATAGAGTTCATTAGCTAGGTTACGGCTTTTGAGATTTTTGGGATTATCGAGCTTCAGTGTTCTAAGCTGCAATTCTGTGTAAGCAAGTGGTGAGGTCTGTCTCGACCACTGTGCATTGGGTAGATTAAGAATTGGTCCGTCTCAAGTCAAACTGTGACGTTGAGTAAACCGGATTAAACAGATCTTGTGAGATTGTTTAAGTGATTCTTAATAAAGCAAGTTAGTTTTCTTGGATTTTCTCAAGTTGTTCTATTATGGTATCCGTACGAAATTTTATTTGGTATCAGAGCGGGTCACCTCCGTAGACTTGCACGTCTACTCACAGGTTGAGATCATGCGACAGTCATGGAAACCATGAAAGAACTCGTGGCTTTGCAAAAGCCAATCATGCTCGATGAAGGAAAGTTTGGACACTGGAAGGCAATGATGTGGCATATCATACGAGCTATTGACGAGGATGCTTGGACTGCTGTTGAAAAAGGATAGACCGCACCTACTATGGTAATGGAAGACAAGTCTATAGCACCTATGCCAAAGGAGAGATAGACTGACTCTGATAAAGATGCGTCAAAATTCAACTCAAAGGCACTCACTACAATCTTTTCTGCTGTTGACCTTGATCAGTTTAAGATCATTCAAGGATGTGAATCTGCTAAAGAAGCATGGGATACTCTTATCAATCACTTTGAGGGAAACACAAGTGTAAGAAGGACCAGAATTGATCATCTCGCCTCAAGGTTTGAGAACCTGAGAATGGAGGATGATGAATCAATAGGAAGTTTCATTTCCTAAATCAGCTCTATAGCTAATGAAGCTTCTGCCTTGGGTAAGAAGTATAATGAGAAGAAACTTGTGAAGAAAGTATTGCGATGTCTCCCTCCTAGATTTGAAGCATACAAGGCGGTTCTTAAGATTGCTGTGAATACTGACGAAATGAAGTTTGATCAGTTGGTTTGGGATTCTGAAGGTACATGATTTGGAACGAAGTGAAGAGACAACTAAGGGACATAAAGAAATTGCTTTCACAGCAGAAACCAAAGAAGAAGATAGAGTGAAGCGTATTGAAGAGAACATGAGTCTTATGGCTAAAAATTTCAACAAGATGATCAAAAGAGTTGAAAAGGGGAACTATCGTAATAACAACCGGTTTCAAGGAAGAGAAGGGGATCGTTCCCCTGGACAGCAAAATAGAAGTGAATCTGGAAGAGGAAATCGCAAGAAAGACTTAAAATGTCATGAATGTGAAGGTTTAGGTCACTTTCGGAGCGAGTGTCCTATAGCCAAAAGAAAAGAGCTTAAGTGCATTGAGTGTAAGGGTTTTGGACATACAAGGAGTGAGTGTCCTAACAATCTGAAGAAAGATAAAGCTCTCTTGTCCTTCAGTGATACCGAATCATAAAGCGAGAGTGATGATGAAGAATTAATGCTTAACTTTGTTGCTCGTGTGGAACAATATGACACTCAAGATATATCTTCAAGTTCAGACTCAGATTCAGATAATGATGACGAGAAGAAAGACTTGGATCTGAAGTCAGAGTTCAAGAATCTCTTTGACAAGTTTACAGAGCTAAGTCTTGAAAATTTGCAGCTGATCAAAGACAAATCAATGCTCAAGGAACAAGTCAACATTCTAGAACTTGACACACCAAGTACTGAAGGAAAGACTGCAGCTGGTATCTTGGAAAGTGAGAAGAGTCCTGATATACAACTTCTTGAAAGAACCGTTACGGATCAGGCCCATTCCTTGAAGAATTTAGAGACCAAGTATGATCAAGCTATGGTGCTGCTGAGTGAGGAGCTTGAGAAGAGTCGCTTAGTACAAAGAGAATTGAGAGACAACTACAAGAAGATGAGGATGCTCAACAATGGATCAGATACTTTGGACCACATTCTTTCACATGGACAAAACCCAAAGATTGCCTTGGGTTTAGGCTATCAAGGATATCGAGGCTCAAGTAGCAAAGATGTAACGGATGTAAGGTTTGTTAGAAGTGGAGCATCAGGAACAACTACTGAGCTAGAGAAAGAAGCTGTACCCCAGAAGAAAGCTGAGACAACGGTGAAAAAACAGGTACCACACAGGCGCAATGGATGTCACTTTTGTGGTAAACAAGGACATAGGGTTGCATACTACTACTTTCGAAAAACTCAATACCAACGAGCATGGTCACTCCACAAATGTTTCATTGAACCAAGCCGGATCGGACATGTTTGAATCGCCAAAACAGATTTGTATCCTAACTTCAAAAACAGAACACCAACTGCTGCCAAGGTGATTGAGACAGAAGTCTATCAACAGAGACCATGAAAAGAAGTTGTGTGCAATATGGTTGTAATTGAGGAGTATTTCGAAGAAGATAGTGTCCCAGCTTTGAGTCTCGCCAAGGTTGCCTTCACCTCCACAGAAGAACACACTGTTATTGAGATACCATGGTACTTCGATAGTGGTTGCTCGAGGCATATGACAGGAAAGGAGAAGTTCTTAACAATCATGGAACCTGTTAAAGAAGGAAGAGTAATATTTGGTGATGGTGGAGAAGGTAAAATCCGTGGAGTTGGTCATATGTGTTGACATGAAGGAAATACTAAGATAAGAAGAGATGACCATTGGTACGAGCGTGACCATGAAGAGCTTGACCATATGGTCAACTACAAATAAGATGACCATTGGTGCAAGCGTGACCATGAAGAGCTTGACCATATGGTCAACTACAAATAAAATGACCATTCGTGCAAGCGTGACCATGAGGAGCTTGACCAAAT
>CAKOAT010371821.1:1992-12749 GCA_932364175.1 Eruca vesicaria subsp. sativa
AAAACGATCTTCGAGTTTTATAAAACGATCTTCGAGTTTTATAAAATGATCTCTCGAGTTTTATAAAACGTTCTGTCGAGTTTTATAAAACGGTATTAATCAGTTTATAAAATGATTTCGCGGGAAATAATGGTTCCATCTTTTACAGAAGCTATCGCAGACGTTGATTTCGAGATTACGGTTTTCGACACCAACAGTTGTTCGGTTTTGATCTTTTCTCGTTTTCTCGACCCGAGATCCTTTCGGAGAATATAAGGAGAAGTAATCATAGACGTTGATTTCGAGGTCACGGTTTTTGACCCCAACAAACAAGGCGGTCTTTTTTGATTATTTCATACTTTGATATGAGTTTTCCGTAACTTTATATCTCCTTAGAAATTCTATAGTTTCTTGTACGCTTTTTCCAGAACTTTTAGCCATTGATTCCGTCGTGACAGATTTTGACCCCACAGTTAGCCCCCCAGCTTGTTAAAACCTTGATCTTCTAGTGTGAGGTTCTAGCGAGTGATTAGAGGATTTTAGGCAAGTTAGTCATTTTAGGTGGAATTTATGGTTGAAAAGTTCTGTTGAAAGTGGTCTTCCCACTCTCATTGGAATGGAAAGCGGTAGGATTGGGGCTGCGCCTAGTGAAGGCTGCCTACGTACCCTCTTGAAAGGATCATCCTTTCGTAGTTCGTTTTAGAGTTAAGATTCGTGTGATATGTTTTCCAATGAGACCTTTACAGTCTAGTTACGTGTAGAGATTATCGAACATGACGATGTCGATGGTGTTTTGTATCAGCCTTGAGGCCTGCCTCGTAGGCTGTTTGCTTCGACCGAGTGTGGCCATTATCTTTTTGGACTGGCCGTATGAAGCTTCGAATCCGTGCCGCTTGGCGCCCGTCTTTTGAATTGTGTTTTGCGTTTTAAGAGCAAGTTTGTATTCGTATGAATGTGGAGGGAAGAATATAAGTTGTCATCCCATAGTCTAACTCTTTTTTGTAGATTGATCTAATCGTTTGCTTGTTTTATGATGTTTAGAATCTCGTGAGCGTTTAGATATGGAAAAGAGACATGCCTTTAGAATCTCATTTCATGCCTTGAGACGTTACAGACCAGTGAACTGAATTTAGGGTAAGACCTAGGTTTACTTTTGGTTTTAAGGTTTGCGATGACTAATCGGTGTTCATTTTTCCTGTAGGGATTTTAACCTGATTCAGTACCGATTTAAAGTTCACGATAGGTTCTCGGCTTATACCACTTATCTGGTCGGAATCGAGCATCCCTGAAGGTGCTGACCAAAAATTGGATTTCTTTATAGCGCTATTACCCTTGTGTCAGGTGTATGAGAGCTATCTCTGTGAGATAACTTAAATTTTCTTAGGACTGTTGCGAGTTTGTTGTGATAAGCAACAAACTTAGGTGGTAGATGTTACCGTTTCTTGGGCCTTCGCGAAGGAAACTTATCTTAAGAAGTTTTGTAGGTTTTATAGTTGCGGATGGACTGTTGGGTCTTCCAAGAAAGTGATTTTATCGAGGAAGGTATTTTTGTCAAAAAATGTTCTTCATGCGTCTGAGAGGTCTCGCAATGCCAAAGATTGTTTTTTCTTTCATATGTCGCAATTCGTGTTCAAAACGTTTGCGGGCTTGAAGATGTTGTGCGGTGTTGCAAAGGTTTTGTCATAACCCTGCTTTACAGGAACACTTTGGTTTGTTTGCGGACATTCGCAGCAAAAACTTACGTTCCTGCTTGGATGTTATGTAGTTTGATTTGTGCTAGAGCAATTAGGACCGAGGGGTCGCGTAAGTTTGTTCCTGAAACGTAGCGTCTTTAATTACAGTGCTTTGTGAAGTCTTGACCTTCTGAGATCTTTTTCATATATTTTAAGGATAACTCGTACGGCTCCAGGAGCTCTGTTACGATGTTTTCTTACACATCGTATTTTGTAGGCAACTCACTTCGGAAATAGAGTGAATTGTGAGAATACAGAACTTGGTCGATTTTTGACAAGTTTGCATTATCCGTTGAATGTATTGGCTTGGCGTGAAGGTTTTATTCAGCCGCATAGCCACATGCGTTGTTAGTAGAGGATTAGACCACGACACTTTCGTGCTATCAATAAGGTCGAGTCGGTTTGTAAACTTGGACTCGGCATTGAAGTGAAGCGTGATCCGACAAGGGCCAAGTAGCGTTTGTAGAGATTGATGTGCCAAGTATGTCCATGGTTGTAGAAAAAGTTTTTCCTTTTTAGGTTCGATTTATACAATGAAAGTTTTGTAATCTTTTCTTTGTTCGTATGGAAGTTGTTTCTGTTTTACCCGAGGGAGACAGAGCCTAAGAAGCTCAATGCAGAGCCCGTGCGGAGTCGTTTGCGGGGTAGTTTCATTCTCGGATGTAATCAAGAGGAATGAGATCGGATGCTCGTGAACCGAAGGGCTAAAGAAAGAGATATTTCAGATCGTGGTGCGAGAAAAAAAAAGTTTAGATTGGTCGTCCAGCGTCAAACTGTATGGCTTTGATATATGGATAGTTTCTTGCAGTCACTCACGGAGTTTTACCAAAGGTTATTTCTCCGAGATCTAGTAGCGAAACCTTTTAGCGGGTTTCTTGAGCGGATTAGGATCACTTGACCAGAAATAGGATCAGTCGGTGAGAAGGAAGGATGTGTTCCCTATTGCTGCTTCTAGTGTTCTCGATTTTTCTTTTGCCACAAATTTTCTTGATATTATTCTGTGACTCGCTTGGTTCGACGGAAAATGAGAGCAATGCTTAGATGCCTAAAGATTTCTCGTATAATTTTTTTGACTCTTATACGAAACTTGTTTTATCAAGTTAGAAAAGATCTTTATGACTTCGGAAAATCATCGAGTTTCATTCAGAGGTTTTTTAAACGCCTGACTGCGATGAGAGATGCTGTATAGTCATCGAGATTATTTCCCAGACGTGTTGGATCAGTCTTCAGCGTTGAGACGGATCTTTGATTGTTGTTTGCTTTTAGGATGATTATGACGAGGCATCGTATTGTCCAAATATTTTTCCGCCTATTTTTGCGAGAGTTTGCTCTATAGAAAGCGTTTTTTGGATGCGAGGAAAAATGTTTTTTTTTTTTTGAATATGGGAGTATACGAGTATAGTATACTCACCTACTCCCTTATTTTAAGACTAAAGATGAATTCCTTTTGAAGGATTGGGATTATCGACTATCTGGGTTGATTAAAGACCATGGTGGATTGACGATGACTTGGAGTATGTTTGTTTTACGGAAATTTCTAGGAACGAGTCAGTTTTAAGACGACGTCAGTGTCTCTAGTTACTTCTTTCTTTAAGAAATGAGATGAGTACGCTCGAATGCGCGGTGAATGTTTCTCAGTTGTATGAGAGATTGGATCGGTTTGCGAGTTATCCCTGAACAGTTAGAGAACAATAGATCGAGATTGACGAAAATTGCCTACGACTTAGCATGCTAGACTATCCCCCTAAATTCTAAGTTCCCTAGGTTTTATGGCAGTTTACAAGCGTTTTCGAATCACACATACCTTAGTTTCATCGATGATTTGGGACTGCCTCTTCTTCGTTCTTCGTCTTTTGACTTGAATCGGTACCAACAAGAATATCAGAGTGAGGAAGGGATTTCAATGTCGGAGTTTATGTTCTTTTTTCTTCGTACTGCTGGTTTTACTTAACTGACTAGGTGTGCTTCGTATATTGTTAAAAAATCCATCACACGTTTATGATTAGATGTTTTCGACTTAACGTGGCAGACTTTCGTAAAACCGGATTGCGTTTAGAGAGTTCAAATCTCTCGTATAGTTTAGGCAACTTTTTTTTTGAGTCAACCGTTTGCGTTTTAGACGATCGATTCGAGTTCTACAAGAAAGCATGTCTTTGTGGTTTTTATCGTAAAAATCCAACGGTTACTCTGATGGGACGAAACGTAAAGTGTTCCGACCGAGATTCGAGATTGAAACGTTTCGGTCCGTCAAGCTTGTTCAACTCGCCCACTGGCGAGTCGGTGAGTACAATCCCGACTCGTCGAGCTGAAATTTTTCCGTCGTAGAATCTCAACGCAAAACTTCGATTGAGACGAAACGAAAAGCAGTGTGATTATTGTTTGAAGTATGATCACGCTTGTTGGGGTCAAAATCGGTACGACGAAATCAATAGCCAAAACTTCTTGCAAAAAGATAAAAATACGTTTTACAAAACTCGAGAAATCATTATATAAAACCCGAGAAATCGTTTTATAAAACTCGGGAAATCGTTTTATAAAACCCAAAAAATCGATTTATAAAACTCGAGAAATTGTTTTATAAAACTCGAGAAATCTTTTTATAAAACTCGAGAAATCGTTTTATAAATCCAAAAGAGATTTCTGAACAAAGGAAATCCGCAGAAAACTCGGAAGATCGTTATCTCGGGAGAACGAAACAAACGTTGATTACACGATCGTCCGATTTAAGCACAAAACCGCGAAAAACCAAAACCGCCGTAAAACACGAGCTAGTCCCATCACGACTAGCTCACCGAACGGCGAGCTAGTCTCGTACCAACTAGCTTCCCGAACAGCGAGCTAGTCCCGTCCCGACTAGCTCGCCGAACGGCAAGCTAGAAGCTTCGCGGGCAGCTCGCTGCACGGCGAGCTGAACTGGTCCGGTTCGGCTCGCCGTACGTCGAACCGACCGTCTCCAGCATTGATCTCCAACATCCCCGATTCAAGGCTTACGTCCTTCGACACAATCTTGTTCCGAACACGGTCGAAATGTCTCCCGTTTCGTGTCGATCCGTCCTATTGTTCGAGTTTTACGATAAAAACTGTAAAACTTTGTTTTCACGAGAAGAACTCGAGGAAATCGTATAAAACAGCAACGGTTAAACGACACACCGAACATTGCCTAAACTATACGATTTATTCGAGATTTTTCGTAAAAATCGTAAAAACGCATTTTTAATAAAAAACGTTGAGTAAATCGTAAAAGCGCCTACGATTAGCCGATAAATGAACATAGCTAAACTTTACGATTAACTTGAGGAACTTATAAAAACAGCATTTGATCAGGAAACAATCTCGTATAAAGTCGCAAAACAGATTTATCGCAAAACGGCTCGGAAAGTCCTAAAACGTGATAAAAGCCTATCTCGCGATCTTAACGAAATCTAACCCAAAGATACGATAACGTTTTGACGATTTACCCGCAGAAGGAAGATGAATGTTAAGTTTGAAGATAAATAGAAGGTTTCCGCGGGGATGAAGAAAAGATCAAGATAAATGGAAGATTCCGGATAAACTCGAATCTGGGCGAAATGGAAGGACCAATCCGCCAAGGAAGGGAGTATATAAGAAAGAGGCATAGGGCAGAAGCAGGGACACGTTTTTCAGAGCTTTCACCACCAAACTTACCATTTAGGAATTTTTCCGTTTTTGTTATCGAGCTGCGTCTCAACTAGGGTTTTCGGTCTTAGACTTCTAGAGTTAGGGATTTCGACGATGGCTCATGCAGCTAAGGCCACTCTTGTTGTAACCGTTCTTACGCAGATTCAGAATAAGATCCTTCTTGCTCTTCATCTCGTTCATTCTTATCTTAATTTTTATTTCATCGTTTTCTTAATTATCGTTGTGCGGTTCCACAGATAGCCGGGTCCTCTCGAAACTTAGGGTTTACTCAAAGTTTCCTTATTTACGATTCATTGACAGTAGGTGAATTTCGGTTTCCACAGTTTGGCACTAGAAGGAGGGGGGGGGGGTCGGATCTATCTCACACAGAAGCCGCAACATGTCCAACGAAGAAAAGATGACTGGTGACCAACAAACTGGCGACGAACGCGACAACGTTGATAAAACACCACCACCACAAGATGCGCCTGCGGCCAATGCTAACACCGAGGCCCTCGAAAAGATGCTTTCCGAGTTTAACAAAAAATCAGAAGAGCAGGAAAAGCTCATTGGTTCGCTCGCAAAACAGGTCGAAACCCTAACTGCGAAAACCAGAGCAATTCGCCCCCGCAGAACTACTAATATCCGTGGAAGGAAGCTCGATTTCGCGACTCATATGGATCGCCCCAGAACCAAGCATGGTAACTTACTGGAGAAGGATTCTGGAAAAGATAACCCTAACGCGACGCAAAACGAATCGAAAAAATCTCCTACTCGCGAACAGGAGACCGAGGGAGACAGCATTGAAAGGGTTAACCTAGAAACGAGCGACCAAGCCGACTCGTCAGACGAGGACGCTGATGTCCATCCTAGGAGGAGGAAAACTCACAGCCCTATGACGGAGTCTTCTNGGAGAAGGATTCTGGAAAAGATAACCCTAACGCGACGCAAAACGAATCGAAAAAATCTCCTACTCGCGAACAGGAGACCGAGGGAGACAGCATTGAAAGGGTTAACCTAGAAACGAGCGACCAAGCCGACTCGTCAGACGAGGACGCTGATGTCCATCCTAGGAGGAGGAAAACTCACAGCCCTATGACGGAGTCTTCTTCTGAGTGTTCCCTTACTGGAGACGAAGAGGAGCTCTACTTTGCGCGATACGCAAAAACCGCCGAGGAGCGATCTCCACTTACTCACAGAAAACGCCGACGAGGTCGGAAAACTGCTGGCGACCTGACTGAGATTCGCGATCTCCGCGAGTACATCACCAAAACGGCTGCAGCGGTAAAAGTGGTGAAATCTCAGATTCATCACGCTACCAGCGCCGCACCCGAAATCGATCGGCTGCTATACGAATCTCAGAAAACTCCCTTCATGGCTCGCAGCACCGAGGTCAAGCTACCCGATACCGAGAAACTTAAGGTGCCAACTTACGACAGGACGTCCAATCCCAAAGCGCACCTGCAGCTTTCCAGATCACCATGGGACGAGCTAAACTCAAGGATCGCGAAAAGGACGCAGGCTACTACCATCTTTTCGTCGAAAACCTAGAAGGAGCAGCGCTCGAGTGGTTTGCCAAACTTAGGTGGAATTCGATCGGAAGTTTCCGCCGACTCGCTTCTGAATTCCTGAAGCAGTACTCGATGTTCATCAATCCGGAAACCACTGACGCTGATCTCTGGAGCTTGTCGCAAAAGGAGGACGAATCCCTCTGCGATTTCATGAGCAGATTAAAACTCGTCATGGCTAGGTTTAGCGGAATCAGCGACAAAGCCGCTGTCGACGCGCTCTGATTCAAGTCGAAGTTCCGAAAATGGATAAAACTCTCGAAAAACCGCGGACGATCCAGGACCCGCTCCACAAGGCTACCGATTATATAACCATTGAGGAGGAGACCAAAGTCCTGTCCGAAAAGCACAAGCTAACGAAATCATCTGCGAAGGATAACGCGTCCTAGCAGAAGCAGAAAAAGAAAATCTCTCGTAACGACAAAATTGTCCATCACGAGGGGCAGGATCTCCAAGGGGCGCACAACTACGCCATTTTTTGGTGTCAAAATCAGTCACGACGGAAACAATGGCCAAAACTCCCCGCAGAAATATAAAAGAAATCATTTTATAAAACTCAAAGAACCGTTTTATAAAACTCGAGGAATCGTTTTATAAAACACGAGAATCGTTTTATAAAACTCAAGGATCGTTTTGTAAAACCCGAAGAATCGCTTTATAAAACTCGAGAATCGTTTGTGGGTGTCGAAATCCACCCACTGTCAAATAATCATAAATAAGGAAACTTCGGCAAAACCCTAATTTTCCGGAGGAACCGGCTATCTGCAGAACCGCACAACGAAGATTAAGATAACAAGAAACTTAGAATTATTAAAAGAATAAACGAAAATTGAGAGCAAAGAGGTTCTTATTCCGAATCTGCGTTGAACTGGTACAAAGAGAGTAACCGAAAACTTAAGAACGAAAAACCCTAATTGAGACGCAGCTCGCTAACAGAAAAACGGAAATATTCCTAAATGCTAATTTTGGTGATGAGAGCTCTGAATTTCGTGTGTCTTGCTTCTGCCCTAGACCTCCTATTTATATACTCCTCGCCTTGGTCATTCGGTCTTTCCATTTCGCCCAGATTCGACTATATCGGGAATTTTCCATTTTTCTCGATCCTTCCTTTTCTTCCGCGGAAATCTTCTATTTTTCTTCAAACCTTCCTTTTATCTTCAAACTTGACTTTNTTTTTCTCGATCCTTCCTTTTCTTCCGCGGAAATCTTCTATTTTTCTTCAAACCTTCCTTTTATCTTCAAACTTGACTTTTATTTTCCTCCTGCGAGTAAACCGTCAAAACGTTATCAAATCTGCGGGTTAGATTCCGTTGAAATCGCGAGATGGGTTTTTATCGCGTTTTAGGTCCTTCCGGGCCGTTTTGCGATAAAAACCGTTTTCCGACTTTTTACAGGATCGTCTCCTGATCTGACGTCATTTTTAATAAATTACTAGAGTTAATCGCAAGGTTTTACGATTTACTCGACTTTTTATTAAAAACACGTTTTTTACGACTTACTCGGCGTTTTTTATTAAAAACACGTTTTTATAATTTCAACGAGAAATCTCGAATAAATCGAATAGTTTAGGTAATGTTTGGTGGCTCGTTTAACCGTTGCCGTTTTATACGATTTCCTCGAGTTCTTTCCGAGAAAGTGAAGTTTTACGGTTTTTATCGTAAAACTCGAACGGTAGGTCGGATCGAGATGGAACGGGAGATGTTTCGTCCGTGGTTTAGAACGTGACCTTGTCGAAAGACGTAAGTTTCGAATCGGGAATGCGGGAGATCGAGCCGTGGAATATCCGAGAAGTTTCTAGTTCGCCGATGGGCGAACTAGAGAGCAACTCTTTGTTCGCCCATCGGCGAACTAAGCCGGGCCGGCTTAGTTAGCCGATGGGCGAACTAGACGAGTATCTCTTAGTTCGCCCATCGGCGAACTAAGCCGGGCCCATCGGCAAACTAAGCCGGGCCGGCTTAGTTCGCCGATGGGCGAACTAGTTGAGTGTCTCCTAGTTCGCCCATCGGCGAACTAAGCTGGATTGTCTTAGTTCGCCCATGGGCGAACTAGTCGTGACTAGTTCGCGCTTTACGGCTGTTTTGGTTTTTTGCGGTTTCTTAAAACGATTCTCGAGTTTTATAAAACGATCTTCGGATTTCATAAAACGATCTTCGGGTTTTATAAAACTACTTCTCGGGTTTAATAAAACTATTCCTTTTGTATTTTTGCGGGGAATTTTGGCTATTAATTCTGTCGTACCGATTTTGACCCCAACAGTTAGCCCCCCAGCTCGTAAGAATCGTGAGATTCTTGCGAGTGGATTGAGCTCGTTTGGCGAGTTTGGTGGAATTAGGCGGAACTTTAATGGCCAAAAGTCCAAAGATGAATAGTAAAATTCTTCCCTATAAGTATATGGAGTGAGTTTTATAAACTTTTCATTCATTCCTCCATAACTTGCTTAAGTTTTAGGAAGGCTTCTCTCTACTTTTTCCTTTAGATCCTTTTTTCTTTCGACTATCCAAGATGTCTTTTGGACGGAAAGTTTCAAATGATGCTCATGCATCAATCTTTGATCCGAGCGACCTTGATCCTTCCAGCGGCTGTCCTCTTCCCAAGCCGGTCTTTCGACGTTTCCTTACGACTAAGGAAGAGTTCGCAGACTACTGTTCAGCCGTGAATGCCGCGGAGGTGCCGCCTTCAAATTTCTGGGTTCCGAAGAGAAATAATCCCCGGAAGAGGGCAGTTGGCATGAGCACAAGTACCGTTGGTTCTCTCGGATATTTGAGAAATACCTGTGCGATCCCCGAGTCGGTTCAGTTTTGCATCCCTGTCCAGGGTAAGGGTGCTGAGGATCCTCCTCCGGGTTATTTTACGTGCTATGAAGCCTTTCTGTTGACCTGCCAGCGATGGTTCCCTATTCCTCGAGCCATTTTCGAATTCTTGGACAGGTTCGGAGTACCATTCGGCCAACTACGCCCTAAAGGCTTACATCACCTTATCGGGATTCTGGTGTTGGGATACGAACGCGGTATGTCCCTTGATGCGGATTATCTTTTGTCTATATTGACATTCAAGGGGAGAAAGGATGGTTTTTACTTAGCCCCCCGACGGGACATGACGGTTGTTGGCGGGCTTGCCTCGAATGATCACGACTGGATCTACCGTTTCTTTTATGTCAAAATTGACAGCGCATCGGTGGAGGAGAGTTGTATTCCTTTGATTAGGGCTGCGCGGGTGACAAACGGTATTCCATTAACGTGATACCCATATCTATGTAGATATAGGTTTTAACTTTTTCGTTTGTTTCCAAGTGCCTGCCCTTCTGGTGCCGATCACTACAAGAAAAAACCACATATATAACATCGGAAAAATGCTATTATAGCGAAACACAGCGTTATGGCGAACGCTGTGTCTGCCCCCGCAATCTTTTCTTCAGCACTTTAGATAGCGTTTTTTCGTATGCAATATTAAAATATAGTTTGATAGCGTTTATTAATTATGCAATTATATAACTTATAATAGCAGGTAATAATTGCTGTAATAACATTATTAAAAATTAAAAAAAAAATATTATAAAATATTAAAATGGAGAAATAAATATATTTGAATTTTTATATATTGAAATTGTTTACAAAATAATCAATAATCTAAACCAATACTAAATCAGAAACCTAAACCTAAACATTATCCAGCCGCCTTCAATCTTAGGCAACACCAGAGCTCTTCTTATTCATCCTCCTCTGCTTGTGAATGACTAGGAAATCGGAGTTTCTTGTCTTCTCATACTCAACCATGCGCTTATCAACCTTGGGGAGCCTTCTCCTACAATATTGTACAACTCAAAGGTCAAGAAGAATGT
>CAKOAT010371932.1:0-12746 GCA_932364175.1 Eruca vesicaria subsp. sativa
TTTGACGGTTTACTCGCAGACGGAAGATAAAAGGCAAGTTTGAAGATAAATAGAAGATTTCCGCAGAAGAAAAGGAAGGATCGACAGATATGGAAAGTTCCCGAAATATTCGGTTTCGAGCAAAATGGAAAGACTAAAACCGCCTAAGGAGGAGTATATAAGGAGGAGGCATAGGGCAGAAGCTGGGGGACGAATTTCATAGCTCTCATCTGAGACTTTTACGACTTTTCTACACTTAGAATTTTCCGCACTTAGAAACTTAGGCTTTTTCTCGACAAGTTCGGTTTCTATGACTGGCGCTCAATTACTAGACGAAATCGCCCAGGCAGTTCGATCTCTTGTCCAGCTCTATCAACTGAACTACGTTCGACTTGATCCCCGAAAGGGGTACGTAGGCAGCCTTTCATAAGGTTCAGTCCGAAATCATTCAAACCTTTTTTCTTATCTTTTTCCGTTTTTCGTTATCAAGCTGCGACTCGACTAGATCTAGTGTTTTATGTTTGTAACTCGCTGATGGCCCCTGCGGCCAAAGCCTTTGTAATTCCTTGTAATGATCGCAACGCTCTTACGCGAATCAGAAATAAGATCGACTTTCTTTATAAATTCGTTTTATTATGTTTTTCATATTCTTTCCGCATTTATTTGGTTACTTGTCGTTGGCTTTCGCAGAGATCCGGTTCCTCTGGAAAATTAGGGTTTTCCTAAGTTTCCTTATTTAACGGAAATCGACAAGTGTGAATTTCGGTTCCCACACTCATGCATCAATCTTTAACCCAAGGGACCTTGATATTTCTAGCGGCTGTCCCCTTCCCATGCCGATCTTCCGGCGTTTTCTTATGAACAAGAAAGAAACCGCGGAATATTGGTCAGCTGTAGGTGTCGCCGATGTTCCCCCTCCTGGCTTCTGGGTTCCGAAGATTGATAAGCTTCGCAGGAATGTGGGTAGTCCGAGTGCGAGTACCATTTGTTCCCTCAAGGATTTGAGGAACTCTCGCACGATCCCTGATTCGGTACAGTTTTGCCTCCCCGTACGGGGTCAAGACGTCGAGAATCTTCCCTCGGGTTATTTTACGGGTTATGAAGCTTTTCTGTTGAACTGTCAATTATGGTTCCCTATTCCGCGAGCCATTATTGAGCTTTTGAATAGGTTCAACATATAGTTTAGTCAGCTTCGTCCCACCGGGTTGCAGCATCTCGTCGGGATTTTGGTGCTAGGTTATGAGCGTGGAATATCTCTCGATGCAGATTATCTTTTGGCTATGCTGACGCTCAAGCGCATAAAAGGGGGCAGTTTAAATCTATCCACTCGGCCTAATATGACGGTTATCGGCGGGCTTACCTCGAATGATCATGAGTGGAACGATTGGTTTTTCTATGTCAAAATCGATAGCGGGTCGGTGGAAGAATGTTGCATTCCTTTTTTCAGGACCGAATGGGCGACGAATGGTATTTCGTTTGCATGATACATATATTTTTGCCGCATTTTAATCTTTGCGTGCGATTTGCGTCTTGCAGTGTCTACCCCTTATACGCCATTACTCGGAGATCTCAAGACGGTTATGAGTCTTCTTCGTGGCGGTCTGTTTTATTGGCGATACTTTTCTCTGAAAAGAATTCGTCGTGCCGTCGCCTATTATTCATCCGGTTTTTCTCAGAACGACCGCGTCGAGGTTGAGATAGATGATGGTGCGGAAGCGAGGGAGAGGTATAGATCTCCGCAGGAGAGAGAAGTTCTGATTGATCAAGGTCGAATTTTTGACGATGATATCAACATCGAGGGTTTCATCGACTTCTCGGCTCCCTTCCCTGAATTTGATCTGGCCGAGGCATCGTTCGGGGCACCAGACGATACGCCGTTTGCGAAAGCATCGAGGCTTTTTAACAAGGTCTGTTTTCTGCCAACTTTCATATTTGTTTTACGTACGTCCAGATTGATTTTTGACACAAGACTTTCCTTGCTTCGTAGGGTCTTCGCTTTATGAGTGAGGCGGTGAACGCAAGTAGTGCAGAGATTCGTAAGGCTGAATCTAGGACAAAGGCGGCAGAGATGGAGGCTGCTCTTCTTAAGGAAGAGGTCGGTGCCAATCTCTCTTGCGCCCAAGACTTAGCTAGAAGGGAGGCTGCCCGTGTGAGGGAAGAATATGAGGATGATTCTCGTCGCTCTCTTAAGCTTTCTGACACAATTGTTCGTCTTTCCCGTAGAGGGGGCAAGAGAGAAGTTTCCGCGGAGATGATGGCTCGCCGCAAATGGTTTGTGCCTCTTTATACGGAGTTTGAGGATGCGCAAAGGGAAAATAGCGACTATCGCGAATGCCGGGGTGTAGTTGGCGGTTTGCATCTCACCCAGGATCCGGACTACTCGTATGAGGCGGAGTCTACGAAACAGAAATGTGCATGGCTAAATGAGAGAGGAAGAAAGCCGAGTTTGTTAACCCCGGGGCGCGCATGTGGGAGCAGTGGAATCCCATTGTCGTGTTGCCGGATTCGGATGAAGTTGGGCCTGAGATTCTGGACGCATGTGACGAAGTTGATCAACCGTGGGTTCATACTAACGTTGGCCAGAGCTCGGCGTCTGTATTTGATGATTTTGATGTATATGTTCTTGTTTCATGATATTGCTGTAGTTTTCCGGGACTGGCCGTTGGTGGCTTTGAATCCCTGCCGATGGGCGGTGTGTACGAAAATTTTTTAATAAAAATATTTTCGAAGTATGAAATCTGCGTTTTGTTCTAGATGTAGAGGGAATAATACGAGTTGTCGTCTCGCATCTAACTCTTGGTGTAGATCGTCCGGTTCGTTTACTCGGAGTGTTTCGATTTTCGCGAGTGTTTAGATGTGGGCGAAGAGACATGCCTTTAGGATCTCGATTCATGCCTTGAGACGTTAGAGATCAGTGTGTTGGGTTCAGGGCAAGATCTAGGTTTACTTTCGGAATGAGGCTATGCGATGACTAGTCGGCTTTCGTTTTGGCTGTTGCGATTTTAACCTGATTCCATACCGATTTAAAATCCGCGATAGGTTCTTGGCTTATACGATTCGTCTGGTTAGAGCCGAGCATCTCACCGGGAACAATTTCTAAGTTGCCCGGAAGTGCTGACCAAAAATTTGGATTTCTTTTATAGCGCGCTATTTTATCCTAGTCGGATGTATGCGGACCAAAGGGTCGGTGCATTTGTTTAGGACGGCTAGCGTGATCGCCAAGCGTTTGTGATTTTATAGTCGCGGACAGACTTTTTTTAAATATTTTTCTAAGACTTTAGGCGACGTCTCGCCGGTTCTTTCCGAAAATATTTTGGTGTATAAGTTTTGTAGAGACGATTAAGTAGTTGTTACTGTGGAAGTAACTTCCGGATGTTTTGAATTTGTTCTTATGCTTTTGATAGTAGCGGAGATTTAAAATATTCTAAATTTGCCTTTATTAAAAAGTTTCGAAAGTTTCGATTACAAGGCGAATGTTCTAAAATTTGGGAGTATACGTATACTCGTATACGCACCTACTCCCCCTCCATTTTGGAAAGGGGGATAGCTGAACTCGTCTTTAGGCGAGCTACCTACGTATTCCTTTCGGAAATCAAACCATCTCGTAGTTCTGATTGTTGATGCGAGTATGTTTACTCGGCTGTTGCAGACTTCTCGATCACTTTAGTCGCTGGATCGGTGTCTTGGTCCGGGTTTGTCTCCTCTGGTTAAGTAGAAGCGATGGGTGCGGAAGCTCGTTGCTTCTCGACCGTTGCTGGTTTTGGATCGTTCTCCGTGGGCGGTGGTGTGTACTTCGCCCGTTTTGGTTTCACGATTGCGACCGCCAATTGCCTTAGCTTATGTTCGGCTAAAAAGCAAGATGGCAATTGTCTCTGGCATCCCCAAATCGCTGCGACTCCTGTAGGGGTCGAAAACTTGATGCCTAAGTGATATGTCGACAGAACCGCCTTCATGGAATTTATCCAAGGCGTGCCCATGATCACGTTGTAGATGGCTGGGGAATTGACTACTGCGAAGTTCACGATTTTCGTCACTTGTTTGGCTGCGACCGGTAGTCGGATTGATCCTAGAGTCATAGATGTTTCGCCGGAGAAACTAGTCAATGGCTTCGGTATCGGCTCGACCTCCGATAAATCGATTCCCATGCGTGCCAACGTGTTGCGGAAGATTAGTTGACGGTGCTTCCAGTATCGACCAGGATTCGAGCGACTTCTAGGTCGCTTATGACTAAGTCAATGATGAGAGGATCGGCGTGTGGTTGATCAATTCCGCCGGTTTCTGCGTCATCGAAAGAGATCACCCCCTTTGGGGCGTTATCCGATGGCGTCTTCCAACTCGAGCCGATTTCGGCTTTTCGTTGGTAAGACTTGATAGACGAGATGGTGTTGCTGTAATACTGCAATTCGCGAATGATCATATTGATCTTTCGGCTGTTAGCATCGCTACCTTTCTCGTCTTGCATTCGTCCGCGTTTTTCGCCTGACTGGTTCCCTTGAGGCGGAGTTTCCGCTCGTGAATTCCTATCGTATTTCGGAGGTTGATCTGAATTGCGGATAAGATCCTTGACGCTGGATATCTCGTAGAGTTCTTCCGCGATCAGTTTTGCGGCAAGTCTAGTGCCGATCAATTTACCGTTCACGGTAGAATGCCCACGGGTTTGGTGGAGATCGCAAAAGGAGGTCTCATCATAGTTCGGATTCCCTTACCACGTGTTCCCCATAGTTTGCCCTTGTTCCGATCCGGAGTTGATGGCGTAGTTATGCGCCCCTTGGAGATCCTGCCCCTCTTGATGGACGAATTTATCGTTACGAGAGTTTTTCTTTTTCAGCTTTTGCTCGGACGTGATATCCTTTGCGGAAGCTTTCGTCGGCTTATGCTTTTCAGACATAATTTTAGTCTCCTCTTCGATGGTTATGTAATCGGTAGCTTTGTGGAGCGCGTCCTGGATCGTCCGCGGTTTTCGAGAGTTATCCACTTTCGAAACTTCGACTTGAACCAGAGAGTTTTTCTGAGCGCATAGATGGCGGCTTTGTCACTTATTCCTCTAACCCTAGCCATGGCGAGTTTGAATCTGCTCATGAAGTCGCGAGGGGATTTGTCTTCCTTTTGCGACAAGCTCCAGAGATCAGCGCCAGAGGTTTCCAGATTTATAAACATCGAGTACTGCTTCAGGAATTCAGAAGCGAGCTGGCGGAAACTCCCGATTGAATTCCGCCTAAGTTTGGCGAACCACCCGAGCGCTGCTCCTTCTCGGTTTTCGACGAAAAGACGGCAGTAACCTTCGTCTTTTTCGTGATCCTTGAGCTTGGCTCATCCCATGGTAATCTGGAAGGCCGGCAGATGCGCTTTGGGATCAGCTGTCCCGTCGTAAGTCGGCACCTTGAGCTTTCCTGGATCGGGTAGCTTGACCTCAGTGATGCGGGCCGTAAAAGGCGTTTTCCAAGATTCGTATAGCAGCCAGATCGATTTCAGGCGCCGCGCTGGTAGCATGGTGAATTTATGAGTTCACCGCTTTCACCACTGCAGCCATTTTAGTAATGTACTCGCGGAGGTTTCGGATCTCAGTTAAGTCGCCAGCAGTTTTCCGATCTCGTCGGCGTTTGCTGCAAGTAACTGGAGACCGTTCCTCGGCTGTTTTTGCGAGTTGCGCAAAATAGAACTCCTCCTCGTCTCCAGTAAGAGAACGTTTGGGAGAAGACTCCAGCAGAGGGCTGCGAGTTTTCCTTCTCCTAGGATGTACGTCCGAGTCCTCGTCCGACGAGTCGGCTTGGTCGCTCTTTTCTAGGTTAACTCTTACAACACCGTCTTCCTCGGTCTCCTGTCTGTGAGTAGGAGATTTGTCCGATTCGTTCAGCGTCGCTTCAGGGTTATCTTTTTCGTAGTCTTTCTCTGTCTAATTTCCATGCTCGGTTCTGGGGTGATCAATAGGAGTCACGAAATCGAGCCTCCTTCCACGGATCTTAGTAGTTCTGCGGGGGCGAATCGCTCTGGTTTTCACAGTTAGGGTTTCGACTTGTTTTGCGAGTGAACCAATGAGCTTTTCTTGCTCTTCCGATTTTTTTTGTTAAAGTCGGAAAGCATCTTTTCGACGGTCTCGGCGTTAGCGTTTGTAGCGTTGGACGCAGACACATCTTATGGTGGTGGTGTTTTGTCAACGTTATCGCTTTCGTCGCGAGTTTGGTTGTCACCAGTCATCGTTTCTTGATTGAGCGTGCTGCGGCTTGAGTTTAAGATAGATCCGACCCCCTTCCTTGTAGCGCCAAACTGTGGGAACCAAAATTCACCTACTGTTAAGATTACTTAAATAAGGGAATTTAGAGTAAACCCTAACTTTCCAGAGGACCCGACTATCTGCAGAACCGCACAAGAACAATCAAGAACGCGATTACTAAGAGTAAATAAAAGATGTTAAGAAAATCGAGATTGAGAATTAAAAGAGTCTTATTCCGAATCTGCGTAAGAACGTTACAACCAGAGTTAGCCTTAGCCACGTGAGCCGTCGGCGAGATCCTAATCCTAGCAGTCTAAGACTAAAACCCTAGTTGAGGTGCAGCTCAATAACAAAAACGAAAAAAACCCTAAGTGCTAAGTTTCTGGTGGTGAAAGCTCTCAAAAATCGTCCCTTGCTTCTGTCCTCTGCCTCTTGCTTATATACTCCCTTCCTAGGCGGTTTAATCCTTCCATTTCGCCCAGATTCGAGTTTATCGAGAATGTTCCATTTATCTTTATCTTTCTTTTTTTCCGCATAAATCTTCTATTTATCCTCAAACTTGACATTTATCTTCAAATTTGACTTTTATCTTCTTTTTGCGAGTAAATCGTTAAAATGTTGTCGTATCTTTGGGCTAGACTTTGTTAAGTCGCGAGATAGGCTTTTATTGCGTTTTAGGACTTTTCGAGCCGGTTTGCGATAAAACCGTTTTACGACTTTATACGAGATCATTTCCTGATGCAATGCCGTTTTTAGATTAAGTTTCTCGAGTTAATCACAAATTTTGGCAATGTTCGATGTTTCGGTTATTAAAAACGCGTTTTTTACGATTTTTCACGAAAAATCTTGAGTAAATCGTATAGTTAGGCAATGTTCGGTGTTTCGTTTAACCATTGCCGTTTTATACGATTTCCTTGAGTTCTTTCGAGAAAACAAGATTTCACGGTTTTTATCGTAAAACTTGAACGATAGGACGGATCAAGACGAAACGAGAAACGTTTCAACCGTGGTTCAGAACATGATCGAGCCAAAGGACGTATGCCTTGAATTGTGGATGTGGGAGGTCGAGGCTCCGGACAGTCAGCTCGCCGTACGGCAAGCTAGTTTGGTCGAACCAGCTCACCATACGGCGAGCTAGCTCGATGCCACCTAGCTCGCCGTACGGCGAGCTGGTCCGGGACCGACCAGTTCGCCGTACGGCGAGCTGAACCGATTGGTTCGGCTCGTGGTACGTCGAACTTGGTTCGGTCGAACCTGCTCGCGGTTTTACGGCGGATGCGGTTTTTTGCGGTTTTGCGCTTAACTCGGACAATCGTGTAATCGGCGTTTGTTTTTCTGAAATAACGATTTCCAAGTTTTTCCGCGTATTTCCTTTGTTCGGAAATTTCTTAGCATTTTATAAAACGGCTTTACGAGTTTTATAAAACTTATTTTATTTTTGCGGCAAGTTTTGGTTGTTGATTCCGTGGTACCGATTTTGACCCCAACAAAATCCGTGACCTATCAATTCATACCAGGGGTGGATCAATTCATAACTTTTACTCTCTTTTTAACCGTTTTCAGTTGAGGAATTGGGCAGACCTTTTACTCTTCGTGAAGTTTTTATCAGGACACATACAAAAAAGGATGGGACCTTTGTCGATTTGAAAGCCCAGAAGGTTGCAGAGATGTGTATGAGATGAACAAAAACTTCAAGTTTACATCCCTTGACGCTGAAAAACTCACAGAATTCAGACGGTTCCAATGCTCCACAACTCTCTATAGAAGAGGATAACGAGATATTCCTTTTGGTAAATTGTTTCTTTTAATTTTTAATTTGTTATTTATACTTGATACTCTTTTCTTATGTTTTGTAGTAACACTTTGATTTTTTTTTGTAGTCTACTTTCACTAATGAAAGAGGAGAACACTATATCATTGGAAGCCTCCAGCAAACGCTCATCAATGGGAAGCAGAAGTTCAGTGAATTCTCTTCTTCTGCATTATTTGACCTGAAGAAGCAGCTTGAAGAAGTTCACCACAAAATAGAAGAGCAAGCTGCTGCTAATGCAGCACATGCTGCTTCTAATGCAGCGGCTGCTACTAGTTCAGAGCAAGGAGCTACTATTGCAGAGCAATCAAATCATATCAGCGAGATCTCTTTAAGCGGAAGTTTCTTGCTGCAACTGATCCAAGATATAATGAGTTCATCTCTGCTAATTCCACCACCTGATCATGCTTTCTTGTATATATCTCTAGTCCATGAAACTTATGACTTTTGTTTAGTTGTTTCTTTTGATGCTTTTGGCGTTTGTAAAAAAATTGAATTTTAAATTTAATTAGTGTTTTCTAATTTACAATTTGTGTATTATACAAACCAGAAAGAACCAAAAAATAAAATTGTGAATCCAAAGCAAAAAAAAAGTAGAGTCTCCAAACGGTCGCCAAAATTTACAACTTTGTAGTCGCCCAATAGTCACCTAGATGTACGACTAAATAGCGATTTCTTTGAAAATGTAGTCGCCAGACGGTCGCCAAATTTAACGACTAAATAACCACTAAATGACGGTCGCCAAATTCTGTGACTAACGTGCCAACTGATTAAAGACTTCTCCATGTCGTTGAATACTAGAAGTGAAACAGTCGGAGTGTAGTGGTAATATATTATGAATGCTCCACGACCATTCGCTGACTAGAAAAGTTAGTTATAAGAGATTCTTAAATCAGTCGTCATTTAGCGACTAATTTCTGACTAATGTAATTAGCGATGCGTTGATTGCCGACCATGCTTTGTAGTCGCTATTCAGTCGTAAAACGTCATTTGCGACCAAATAATGACCGATTATGCAGTCGGTAAGTGGTGGCAAAATGTCCAGCATAGTCAGATCCATGGCACTGGAATAGTATATCAGGGATTTCGGTTTCGGATACACAGCGTCTATATATCCCACCAGAGCAATGCCTGTAGAGGTATGGCTCATCCCAATGATATCTCCTAAATTCTCGTAAATATTTCTTTCTCATATAGCCCTTAAGTCCCTCAAGTTGAACATTGACAGCTAAATAGTTCACTATATCAGCGTACCAAATTCATCCTTCAAATATTTTGCGATCGGGTGCACTTCCCTGTTCGAGCGTTTGTTCTCATTGGGGTCAGGTTCGGGGTTCGCTGTGCTGTAAGCAACGTGAAACTTAATATATATTGTGATATTTATAAAAGAAGTTTCACAAGCTTGGTTATCATTGGTGTCAGTCGTCACGTGACGGGTCGTATCGATTGATATAGTATCATTGGCGTTGGTTGATGTGACTCTGCCTGCATCGATGATATTGTCTCGAAGCAAGGGATACTTGGACAACAAACGAATGGTCTATATGTTCCACATTCTCTGTTGAGAAGAATTCATTGATAGGGACTTCGTCCTCTATTCTTGTCCGACAGAGATGGTTTGTTACTCTGTTGTCAACTCCGTGCTTATCTTTAATCTCTATGTCAAAATCTTGAAAGAGCAGGATCCATCATATTAGACATGGTTTCGCGTCTTTCTTCTGCATCAAGTATTTGATGGCAGCGTGGTCAGTGTGCACAATTACTAGTGAACCAACCAAATACTAGCAGAAATTTTCAAATGCATAAACCAAAGCAAGTAGTTCTTTATCCGTTGTTGCATAATTCCGTTGCGCCTCGTCGAGCGTGCAACTAGCATAGTAGATGGCATGCAGCTTCTTGTCTTTTCTTTGTCCTAAAACTGCTCCTACAACGAAATCGCTTGCTTCGCACATTATCTCGAAAGGAAGATTCCAATCAGGTGCTTGCACTATGGGAGCAGAAATAAGAGATTTCTTTATTCTTTGAAAGCTTTCATGCATTCAGGTGTAAAGTCCAATTTGACTTATTTGCATAGGAGGGCAGTAAGAGGTCTAGCAATTTTACTGAAATCTTTGATAAATATCCTATAGAAACCAGCGTGTCCGAAAAAACTTCTAACGTCTTTTACGTTTGTTGGTGCCGGTAATCCGGTCATTACCTCTATCTTACCTCGGTCCACTTCTATTCCGGAGGCAGAAACTTTGTGACCTAGGACAATGCCATCGTTAACCATGAAATGACATTTTCCCAGTTTAGCACAAGGTTCTTTTCTTCACATCTCGCCAATACTCTACACAGATTGTCGAGACAATCTTTGAAACTAGATCCGTAGACTGAAAAGTCGTCCATAAAGTCTTCGATCATGTCTGTAACGATAGACATCATGCATCGTCGGAAAGTAGCGGGAGCGTTACAGAGGTCAAATGGCATTCTGCGATAGGCGAATGTTCCATAGGGGCATGTAAAGGTTGTCTTTTCTTGATTGTCGGGATGTATAGGAATTTGGAAAAATCTGGAATATCCGTCAAGAAAACAGTAGTATTGGTGATTCACTAATCTTTCCAACATCTGATCGATGAAGGGCAAAGGAAAATAATCTTTCCTAGTGGCAGCGTTCAACTTCTTATAGTTGATACACATCTGATGTTCAGTTACTGTCCTCGTAGGGATTAGTTTATCTTTTTCGTTCTTCACCACAGTAATACCTCCCTTCCTAGGTTCGACATGAACGGGACTTACCCACTTACTATCTCAAATTGGGAAGATAACTCCAGCATCTAGAAGCTTGATAATTTGTTTTTCACTACTTCTTGCAGATTTGGGTTTAACCTCCTTTGCGTTTCCCCCAATGATTTAGAATCATCTTCCAAATGGATACGGTACATGCAAAGGTTAGGTAAGATGCCAGGAACATCATCAAGGGAATACCCGATAGCCTTTCTGTACTTGCGTAACTTGTTTAGGAGAAGCGCGAGTTCTTTGTTTTTCAGTTTGGCATTGAAAATGACAGGAAAAGAATTGTCGTAAAGGAAACCATACTTAAGTCCGGCATGCAGTGGTTTGAGCTCGACTTTTGGTGCTTTTTCTTTGCTCCAATCGGCTGTAAACGGAGGTTGTTTATCAGACCCTTCTCGCAAGTATTGATCAATATCGATGGCTGAATCATCTCCTCCGTCGTCTCTGTTGGTGTCAAAATCGGTCACAACGGAATCAATGGCAAAAAGTCTCGGCAGAAAATATAAAAGAAATCGTTTTAAAAACTCGAGAATCGTTTTATAAAACTCAAGAATCGTTTTATAAAAATCGAAGAATCGTTTTATAAAACTCGAGAATCTTTTTATAAAACTCAAGAATCGTTTTATAAAACTCGATGAATCGTTTTATAAAATTCGAGAATCGTTTTATAAAACTCAAGAATCGTTTTATGAAACTCGAGAATCGTTTTATAAACCTCGAAGAATCGTTTTATAAAACTCGAGAATCGTTTTATAAAACTAGAAGACCGTTTTATAAAACTCGAGAATCGTTTTATAAAATTCGAGAATCATTTTATAAAACTCGAGAATCGTTTTATAAAACTCGAGAATCGTTTTATAAAACTCAAGAATCGTTTAATAAAACTCGAAGAATCGTTTTATAAAATTCGAGAATCATTTTATAAAACTCGAGAATCGTTTTATAAAACTCGAGAATCGTTTTATAAAACTCAAGAATCGTTTAATAAAACTCGAAGAATCGTTTTATAAAACTCGAGAATCGTTTTATAAAACTCGAGAATCATTTTATAAAACTCGAAGAATCGTTTTATAAAACTCGAGAATCGTTTTATAAAACTCGAAGACCGTTTTATAAAACTCGAGAAGCCGTTTTATAAAAATCGAAGATCGTTTTATAAAACTCGAGAAGCCGTTCTATAAAACTCAAAGATCGTTTTATAAAACTCGAGAAGCCGTTTTATAAAACTCGAAGATCGTTTAAAAAACTCGAATATCGTTTTATAAAACTCGAGAAGCCGTTTTATAAAACTCGAAGATCGTTTTATAAAACTCGAGGATCGTTTTATAAAATTCGAGAAGCCATTTTATAAAAATCGAAGATCTTTTTATAAAACTCGAGAATCGTTTTATAAAACTTGAGAAATCGTTTATAAAACTCGAGAATCGTTTTATAAAACTTGAGAAATCGTTTTACAAAACCGCGAAAAACCAAAACCGCCGCAGAACGCGAACTAGTCATGACTAGTTCACCTGCTGGTGAACTAAGCCAAGCTGGCTTAGTTCGCCAGCAGGCTTAGTTCGCCAGCAGGCGAACTAGAAGCTTCCTGATTAGTTCGCCTGCTGGCGAACTAAGCCAGCTTGGCTTAGTTCGCCAGCAGGCGAACTAGAAGCTTCCAACTAGTGTGGGAGTCGATTTCACCCTACTGTCAAATAAATCGTAAATAAGGAAACTTCGGGAAAAACCCTAAGTTTCCAGAGGAACCGGCTATCTGCGAGAACCGCACAACAAAAATTAAGATGACTGAAATACTTAGAATAAAAACGAAAATAAGAGATTTGAGAGCAAGAAGGTTCTTATTCCGAATCTGCGTTGAACTGGTTACAAGAAGAGTAGCCGTAAACGTAAGAACTTAGAAAAACCCTAATTGAGACGCAGCTCGCTAACAGAAAAACGGAAATATTCCTAAATGCTAGTTTTGGTGGTGAGAGC
>CAKOAT010372154.1:0-12736 GCA_932364175.1 Eruca vesicaria subsp. sativa
AGGTAAGTTCCTTACAATAGAGTTTTCACAATATAGGCTTTTAAGTGCTATCTCGTGTTAAGAATCTTGTTTATTTTTGTATGTGTTAGAAAAATAACGAGTATCGCTCTAGTTCTGAAGTTAGTGATATTAGCAAGGGAGGAATAAGGTGCCAGTTACTTGATTGGGTTTCGAATGATGATGTCGTTGTTGCTGAAGGAGAATACCACTCTAATGAACCCTATTATAAGATTGGTCGAATTCCATTGGGTCCAAATGCGGCTGCTGTAGTAGTGAAGTCTGTCTCAGTAGAAACAGCATCTATATGGAGACCTACAGCAACTTGTGCTAGGCTTGCTCAGGCGGTTGGAGTGAAAATTGCATGGCCAGCTGATAAGCTAATCCTGGACGATGATATTAATTTATCAAACAATGGTAACATTAACGGATCAGAGGTAATTATATATTGTTAAAATCTTATGTAATATACATTGAATACATGAGTACTGAAATTAATCTTTTTTAATGATTCAGCCTAGTGAGGCGTCTTTTGGAAAAGTGCAAATCTTTGACTACTGGAAATCAGAAGCAGAATTAATTGCTGAGGGTGTATTATTGTCGACCGATCCTGTTGAACTAGTGAACCAAGTACCACTTGGACCGAATGCTGCAATTCTTAGAGTGGATGTGGTTGTGAAATCTGATGCTTTTATTTGGAGACCTACTACTGAAATGACCAAGATGGGTGATGCTCTACATGGGAAAATTGCATGGCCTATCGATAAGATACTACTACCTGATGCAGATTCACCAAAAGAATCAAACATGAATTCTATTCAGGTATGTTTCTGAAACTTCTTATTTATTACTTAACTAAAGTAGTGTGAATCTTGTTGGTGTATGAACTTCTTTTTAGATGATAGTTGGATTCAACGATGATTGTGTTGATTGTTTTTGTTACTGTCTTTCGTTGTAGAGTGGTAGTAACAGCAGTGGTTGTAGCAGCAAAGGTGGTAAACAGAAGTGCGCTCTCTTGGACTGTAATAACTCTGGGCAGAGAGTGGCTTTAGGTCGTGTGTTCTCAACTGATCCAGCAGAAAAGGTGCATTTCGTCCCTTTAGGTCCCAATGCTTCTAAAGTTTGGGTAGAGGTTTCCGAGTTCCATGGGGCACGAGTGTGGAGGCCAAACTCAGAAATTGAATTCATTGGTGATGCAATTGGAAGCATGGTCGCTTGGCCAAATGACAAGCTTGTTTTAATGTAAGAAAGATCTGTTGCTTTTGAACTTGTTATGCTATTATGCTAGTTGCAGCATACTTTGAACTACCAATGTTGATTTCTCTCCTTTTGTAATATTTGACAAGAATGTTTTAATGTTGAATCTTTTAAGTTTATGTTGTTTAATATAATGTCTGACAAACAAAAAATCGAGTATATGTAAAAATAAATAAATAAATATAAATTATAAAATGAAATATATAAATATTATAATTATTTAAATATGCTATATAATAGCATCAATATTAGCTGCTATAATTTCAAAATAATATATATAGCATGAACTACTAATTTCTATATATGAATTAAATATAACTTCTCCAAAACGCTGTTAATAATATAAATAATAACATTAATGACATGCTATTAAAAAGGTTACTATTGCAAATAAAAAAGCGCTATCGATTCCGAAGAAAAGATAGCATCGCGAAAAAGTGTTATCTAATGTGTCGTATCTACTATGACGGGCGATGATACAGCGTTCCTTAAACCACTGTTGAATCGGTAGATAGCGTTTTTCATCCGCTAGTAAAGCCCATTTTTCTTGTAGTGCAAATTGCTAGAGTAATCTCTGAATACTTCCAACAGATGTTTAACTCTTCATAACCAAGTGCAGATGATGTGGTGAACGGAGCTCTAACTCCGTGTATAAGCACGTCGACAAATGAGACTCTAAAACGTATCCCCACTACATCAGAAGTTAAGGCAGCGCTCTTTGGAATCCACCCGGACAAAGCACCTGAACCTGATGGCTTCTCAGCCAGCTTCTTCTAAGCAAACTGGGGTGCAGTGGGACCTCCAATCACACGAGAGATTCAGAGTTTTTTCTCAAACGGCTCCCTACCTTGTTCAATCAATACTACTCATATAAGGCTTATTCCTAAAATTCAGACTCCAAAACAAGTTTCAGACTATTGACCTATAGTCCTCTGTAATGTCTATTACAAGATCATCTCAAAACTGATATCTCTACGTCTCAAACCGATTCTACAAGAGATAATATCATAAAATCAATCAGCCTTCATACCTGAGAGATCCATCTCCGATAATGTTCTCATTACTCATGAAATGCTACACTACCTCAAAACCTCACAAGCCACAGTCCACTGCTCCTTGGCTGTCAAAACAGACATTAGCAAAGCCTACGACAGGCTTGAGTGGACTTTCATTAGAGCAGTTTTGGAAAGAATGGGTTTTGACCTTAATTGGATTCACCTGATCATGCAGTGCATTACCACTGTGTCCTACTTCTTCCTCATCAACAACGTGGTGGCAGGTTGTGTAAATCCCCAACGTGGGATCCGACAGGGAGACCCTTTATCACCATATATCTTCATTCTCTGTGGAGAGGTCCTATCTGGTCTCTGCAAAAAATCTCAATATAATGGATATCAATGGTCGATTTGAGAGTCTCTCGAGGTAGTCCAAGGTTAAGTCACCTTCTGTTTACCGATGACACTATGTTCTTCACCAAAACCGATCCCCAAAGCTGTTCCACGCTGATGAACATCATGCATAGTTATGAGTCAGCGTCAGGACAAATGATAAATGCAGCTAAATCCTCTATTTCCTTCTTGTCAAAACACCACCAGAGGTTAGACTGAGAGTTAAACAGCACTTAAAGATTGATAAAGAGGGAGGTGTAAGCAAATACTTGGGTCTCCCAAAGCATTGTGGCCGAAATAAAAAGGACTTGTTCTCATCCATTGTGAACAGGATGCAGCAACGCGCTTTAAACTATTCTACCCGCTTCCTCTCAATGGCTGGAAAAGCCACCATGCTCCAAGCTGTCCTCTCCGCTATACCAACCTTTGCTGTGACCTGTTTCGAACTCCCAGTTAGTCTTTGTAAACAGATTCAATCTGTCCTCACAAGGTTTTGGTGGGATTCAAAACAAGGAGAAAAGAAAATATGTTGGGTTGCTTGGGATATAACTTACACTTCCTAAAGGTATGGGAGGTTTGGGGTTCAGAGATATACAAGCCTTTATTCATGCCCTTCTAGGAAAAATTGCTTGGAGAATCATCACTCAACCAGTTTGTCTCCTCTCACAAATTCTGATAGGCAAATAATGTACCTCATCTTCCTTCCTCAGTGTGGAAGCCACTGTTTCTTCTTCTCACGGCTGGAAGGGTATTCTCAAGGGTAGAGACTGCTTCTGAACCACCTGGGGAAAGCTATTGGGGATGGAGAATCCACCAGTGTGTGGAAAGATTCGTTGATCGATCAAAGCAGCAATCTGAAACCCATAAGACCTATGCTAGAGAAAGATCAAGACCTATTAGTGTCAGATCTCTTTTCTAGAAAGACTAAAGAATGGAACGAGGCCAAGATCTCAAACCTGTTCCCAGAGCTAGTAGATCATATCCTATCCATCCGCCCCAGTACACAAGGAGCTCATGACACACATGTATGGAACTTCCACAAGTCGGGTACTTATTCTGCAAAGTCAGGATATCTCTCACTCCAGGCCTCCAAAGTTCAATCGACGATACTCTTGAACACGGATCCTGACAACTGGGATTGGAACAAACATATCTGGTCAGCACAAATGCTCCCCAAGATAAAGATGTTCTTATGGAAAGTGGGTCAAAACGCATTACCTACAGGAGAAAACCTCCAAAGGCGTGGAATTGACATTCCAAATAAGTGCTCCCGATGCGACGAACCAGAGACAACACTACATATGTTCTTTCATTGCACCTTTGCGAAAGAAGTATGGAAGCTATCTCCTTGGACACAGCCTTTCGAATCCTCCCAAGTCTCTTCCTTTAAAGAAGCGCTCATCTCCTCTGGAACTCGCATCTCACTACCTTCATATGGCTTCACAAGAAACATTTTCTCTTGGATGTTGGGTTCCTATGGATCTCGAGAAATAACTTGATTTTCAAGAAGAAGAAGGCGACAGCAATGGAGGTCATTCAAAAAGCAATCCTTGCTATCAAGTAATGGGATCAAGCACAATGGAAGTTCAGAAACCCTACCGTCTCTAGACCAAGTGGCCCTTCAGAACTGCCCCATCAAGACTCTTAAACATCGATAGTCTATTGCAACACCGACACGGCGCGGCTATCGGTTTCAGGAAAAGCTGGGCTGGGGTGGATCTTCACCTATTCCGACGGACGGGAAATAACACGAGGATCGCTGCTCCAGGAACACGTCTCATCGGCTTGTATGGCCGAGGCTCTAGCAGTTAGAAATTCTCTCTACCACGCAATTGACCTCAATCTCAACTCCATCTAGCTTCGATCAGATTCTCAAGTGCTCATACGAGCTATCTCTGCGGGATGTCCTCCGATTGAGCTCTACGGAGTGCTCTCGAATATCGCCTCTCTCTCCCGATCATTAGCGTTCTCCTCTTGTTCTTTTTCTTTCATTAAACGTGAGCTAAACGGGCCTACGGACTTACATGCAAAGCACTGTTTGCATTCTCGCTCTGGCCCATATGGCTTGTATGTGTAATACCTTATGAGGCTTTAATCAATTCCATTAGTTGACCAAAAAAATACGTGTATATTGATTTTGACTGAGTAGAAAACAATTTTACAAATTTTATTTTCACTATTTCTTGGCGTGAAAATTAACCTAAAGAAAAGTAAGAAAACTAGGTCCATTGGGCCTAAACTAATGGAGGCCTCTAATTCATACAACAATTGGTAAGTTGACTTTATCTTTCCTGAGATTATAGTATAAACGTAATCATCATTACGAGCCAACAAAAGGTTTTAGATTTCAAAATTTATTAGGTTCACTTCTTTCCTTACATGACTCACAAAGTCTCTGCAACATCAGCTTCCTTGACTAAAAAAATTTCTATTTGACTCTAAGATCCTTCACATGTAACTACAAAATCATTGGACTCTCATCTTCATTCTCCATATTGCTCTTTTGTTCCTTGTTTTCACCTGAAACATAGAAAGAACCAAAGAGAAACGTCATGACTTTTGCCGCTTTTATGATCTAAACAAACCATGGTCCAGCACTATATAATGTCTAAACATATCACTATACTAGCAGAGTTCGACAAAGATGAATACTCTGAAGGTGTAAGTGAACAGATAATGGTCTAAGATACAGGTCCAAACATACCATTATAGTAATGATCCTTCTGTTCCTCTTACTCACAAAAACTAAAGCCTGCAGATAAGAAACATGGTTACGAAGTATTATATACAAATGCTGAGGAAAGAACCAAAGAGAAACGTCATCATTTTTGCCGCTTTTATGATCTAAACAAACCATGGTCCAGCACGATATAAGGTCCAAACATATCACTATACTAGCAGAGTTCTACAAATATGAATACTTTGAAAGTGTAAGTGAACAGACAATGGTCTAAGATACAGGTCCAAACATACCATTATAGTAACGATCCTTCTGTTCCTCTAATTCACAAAAACGAAAGCCTGCAGGTAAGAGACATGGTTACGAACTATTATATACAAATGCTGAGGAAAGAACCAAAGAGAAACGTCATGACTTTTTCTGCTTTTATGATCAACCACAACACAAACCTTGGTCCAGCACGACAAAAGGTCCAAACATATCACTATACTAACAGAGTTATACAAAGATGAATACTCTGAAGGTATAATTGAACGAATAACAGACAACAGATAAAGATCGAAACATACCACTCTAGTAACGACCCTACAATTCCACTACGATCACTGAAACTGAGATCGAACCCAAAAAGAGAGAAGCTAAACCCTTTAATCATATTAATACTTACCATTTAGAGAAGAATCAAGCCTAGTTGAGAAGGCTGTAATCCAGTCCTTAAGCGCTGGTTGAAGAGATAGAAATGTTCCTCTGCCTCCAGTTCTTCAAACTTGAGTTTTTCAAAGAATTTCTCGTTGTGCATCACACCCTTTGCTTGGAAGATATCAAATTTATTCTGCCTACAGATGATTAAGGCATCCTTCATCAGCTTGACAAGCGGTGTCTTTGTTGCGACGTTGTAGTAAGAATACGCCCCTTTCAGTTGGTCGTTGTTCCTGCCACCGATAGTAAAAAAGACAGTGTAGAAGCTGCAAATGTCGGTGACAACATGAGTTTCAGGGTCTTCTACTACGTAACAATCTACAACATCGTTTTTGGGGAGAAGACAATGCTTGACATCTTCATCACAAAACTCAGCTGCAACCTGAAACTCTAGAAGGTATCCCCTGAGCAACTCTGTGACAGCATGGACGTCAGATTGTACCATTTTGCGAAGTCCAGGGGTCACCGATGCATTTGGTAGCTCGTAGAGTTTGGTGGCGTTTTTTGTTGACATAGCTTCACCTGAAAATTTTGAAACCTTCGTCAGGTTCAAGATTCTGATCTAGTGACTTATAGTGGTGACTGGAGTTGCCACTAGCAAATCAGAGCAAAAAGCGCCTTGCCAAATATCCTTTAAGTTGACCCTTCGAATCATCCCTTTAATCATAACAGGGAGAAGTCCCTTAGACCTGAATTCTTTTTGAACACACAAGAACCTGACAGCTGCTATTCTAACAGTCTCATTATCATGAAACATGATTCTTGCAGGCACCCCAAAAAGGAAAGCAACCAGACTCTTCTTGACAGGGATTCCAATATGCCAACTTTGATAATACCCAGTGTTGGTGTCAAAATCGGTCACGGCGGAATCAATGGCAAAAAGTCTACGCAAAAATATAAAAGAAATCGTTTTATAAAACTCGAAGAATCGTTTTATGAAACTCGAAGAATCATTTTATAAAACTCGAGAATCGTTTTATAAAACTCGAAGAGTCGTTTTATAAAACTCGGAGAATCATTATATAAAACTCGAGAATCGTTTTATAAAACTCGAGAATCATTTTATAAAACTCGAAGAATCGTTTTATAAAAATTAAAGAATCGTTTTATAAAACTCGAGAATCGTTTTATAAAACTCGAAGAATCGTTTTATAAAACTTAAAGAATCATTTTATAAAATTCGAGAATCGTTTTATAACACTCGAGAATCGTTTTATAAAACTCGAATAATCATTTTATAAAACTCGAAACTCATTTTATAAAACTCGAACAATCGTTTTATAAAACTCGAGAATCGTTTTATAAAACTCGGAGAATCGTTTTATAAAACTCGAAGAATCATTTTATAAGACTCGAAGAATCGTTTTAAAAAACTCGAGAATCGTTTTATAAAACTCGAAGAATCGTTTTATAAAACTTGGAGAATCGTTTTATAAAACTCGAAAAATCGTGTTATAAAACTCGAAGAATCATTTTACAAAACCGCGAAAAACCGAAAACGCCGTAAAACGCGAATTTGTCTCGTCCCGACTAGTTCGCCGTTGGGCGAACTAGCCTCGTCCCGACTACTCCGCCCAACGGCGAACTAAGCCAGCTGGCTTAGTTCGCCGTTTGGCGGACAAAAAGCTTCCCAAGAGGCGCTGACTTTGCCCCAAGGGTTCTTATCGCCTAGCTCGCCATACGGAGACCTAGCCAAGCTGAATTAACTCGCCGTACGTCGAGCCGACCATCCCGAGCCTCGATCTCCCACATCCTTGATTCAATGCATACGTCTTTCGACACGATCATATTCCGAATCACGGTCGAAATGTATCCTGTTTCGTCTCGATCTGTCCTATCGTTCGAGTTTTACGATAAAAACCGTAAAACTTTGTTTTCTCGAAAAGAACTAGAGGAAATCGTATAAAACGGCAACGGTTAAACGAAACATCGAATATTGCCTAAACTATACGATTTATTCGAGATTTTTCGTAAAAATCGTACAAAACACGTTTTCAATAAAACCCCGAGTAAATCGTAGAAACGATTAATCGAAACATCGAACAGTGCCTAGCTTTACGATTAACTCGAGAAACTTATCTAAAAACGGCATCGTATCAGGAAACGATCTCGTCTAAAGTCGTAAAACGGATTTATCGCAAAACGGCTCGGAAAGTCCTAAAACGCGATAAAAGCCACTCGCGACTTTAAAACAAAATCCAACCCGAAGATACAGCGACGTTTTGGTGATTTACTCGCAGAAAGAAAATAAATGTCAAACTTGAAGATAAATGTCAAGTTTGAGGATAAATGGAAGATTTCCGCGGGAAAAAAGGAAAGATCGAGATAAATGGAAGATTCCCTATAAACTCGAGTCTGGGCGAAATGGAAAGACTAAACCGCCTAGGAAGGGAGTATATAAGCAAGAGGCATAGGGCAGAAGCAAAGGGACGAAATCCAGAGCTCTCATCTGAGACTTTTACAACTTTTCTAGACTTAGAATTTTCCGCACTTAGAAACTTAGGTTTTTTTCTCGACAAGTTCGGTTTCTATGACTGGCGCTCAATTACTAGACGAACTCGCCTAGGCGGTTCGATCTATGGTCCAGCTCTATCAACTGAACTACGTTCGACTTGATCCTCGAAAGGGGTACGTAGGCAGCCTTTCATAAGGTTAAGTCCGAAATCAATCAAATCATTTTTCTTATCTTTTTCCGTCTTTTGTTATCGAGCTGCGACTCGATTAGGTTCAAGGTTTTTATGTTGATAACTCGCTGATGGCCCTGCGGCCAAAACCTTTGTAAACCCTTGTAATAATCGCAACGCTCTTACGTGAAATCGAAATAAGATATACTTTTTCTTTAAATTCGTTTTATTACATTTTTCATATTTTTCCGCATTTATTTGGTTACTCGTCGTTGGCTTTCGCAGAGATCTGGTTCCTCTGAAAAATTAGGGTTTTCCTAAGTTTCCTTAGTTGACGGAAATCGACAAGTGTGAATTTCGGTTCCCACACCCAGATGGACTCAATACCCACTTCAGAAAAGCCCCAAGGTTAGCATATTTGAACTTGCCATTACCTTCATTATCGTGTTCAGTGAGAAGCTTACACACCTCTGATAAAACAGCATCCGAATTCAGATCCAGTGTTGAAGAGTTGAAGTTTGAATAGGCCCATCAAGGAGACTCGGGTCCATGATAGATCCAATTTGCTCGACAGGTTGACTGGCCCAAAACGTATGGTTCCCTATATTCATGTACTTTAGATATCTGGCTTCAGCTGCATTGTCTTGTTTGGAATCAGCAACAACTGGGGAATCGTCACTAGATGTCTCACTCCTGCATGCATCTTCCTCCCTCTCTTTTAAGAAGTTGAAGCTAAGGCCGAGCTTTGTTGGAGACAATGCTCTCTTTGGCTGCCTCAGGCCTTGTAGCAATTCTGCAAAAAAAAAAAAGGAAAGCTTTAACATATTTGAATAATGCTTGTATTCATGATATGCATTATCTTAAATTTACATCTCATGTCCTTAAAGCCCGGATCAACCAACAAAGTGTGTTGTCTTCCTCGTCGCCATTGAAGTTCTTCCTCGGTGTCATCTTTAACTGGCACAAGATTAGATACTGCTTGCTCCCTGATTTGGTCGAGATGGAATTTACTCAGATTCACCCATGCATGTATATGCTTGAAATCATAGCTTTCGATTCAGTGTAGAGGTGCTTCATATCCAGTGACCAAAAATATGTGAGTATTTCTGTTTCGTAGCTGTATCCATCTACCCACATACTTTTCAGGCAAACAAGTCGCCCATGTTAAATTTGAGCTTTCAGTTGCAGATATCTCCACATAATGTGAAAGAGTCCTGATGACATCATTGACTTCGTACCCCATCTCCTGCAGCACACAATTACAGAAACATAGATTATAGTTCACAAAGAACTATATTTCCTCGCCAAAGTTGGCCATAAAAGAATCAAGAGATGACACAATAAGAACCTTCGTGTTCGATAGAAAACCCTAATACCCGACCCTATCTACAAGAACTAAATCATCACTCAGGATGAGATTTGAAGTCTAAATCAGCAACTCTTCTCCTCTGATTACTTCCATGTCAAGAATCAGGAGATAACAAAATACGAACTTGTTCGATAGATACCCTAGTTACGAAAACCTAATGACGAACCCTAACTACAAGCACTAAGTCAGCAACGGTTTCAGAAGAAAGTTCTCAAGGTACAACTCATTCAGAATCGGATCTCAATCCCTAATCAAAGTCAAGAAGTATACCTCGTCCAAAGAGAAAGAGACGGATCGGTACCACAGCGGAAACGAGAAGTGTAGTACCACACCTCTCCTCTGAATCTTCAATGTCAAGCTTCTCTCGAATCTTCTGTTATTTTTTTTTAGAGCAGAGGAAGTTAGTTACAATGAAGTTATAACGGAAGAAAAAGAGAAAAAAAAAACAATAAAGACTCACTCTCTTGGGCTCGTTTCTGAAAAATCCAGCAAGTGTGACGTGGTTATATCGGAAGATGCTAACCAGTTCCAACTCCAAATTGACGCCGTTATTCCCATTTGACGGCACGGGAATTTCCGTTTGCAATCACTCAGACAATTTTACAAACAACTTGGAGGCACAATCTCAAGAAAGAGTTTCCGAATTTATTTCGTAGCTTACAGTTACTGCCACCAACACTTCATCTCACTCTCTTTTTGTAAACCTGTGAGTTTTCTTCTCTAGGATCGTCGGGAGAGCTGCAGGTTGCTAATGGCAATCAAAATCTTCATGGAGATTTCTCCGTCCGACTTGGCTCACGTCGTCCAATCTCTGTAGCGATAGCTCAGGTATGAAATTACCCAACTCTGGTGAATCATTTGTGAATGTTTTATCTCAATTCATTATCTCCATGGAAGGGCTTTTTGCCTGGTCTGCTAATGACGACTTGAACCCTTTACTTCTTCTAAAATTACACATATACTACGTGATTTTCCAGGGCACGGGCATATATATTTATAAAATAAATATACAATAATAATTGATTGATATTTACTTTAATTTTTAAATTAATTTATAGTTTGTATGTCTAATTTATATTATAATATTATATTACTTTATTTATATATATAATTTTAGATATGTTATATATAGGATGTTTTATTATTTTTACGGTCGATTTAGTTATCATTTAGATATATTGGATTCTATCTATTTCTCTGAATTCAACTATTATCTTTTATATTTTAAATATATTAAATTTTTGATTAATTTTATTATTTGCATTTATGCTAGTTGTTCTCTTAGAAATATAAGTATATTTAGTAAGATTATATATACCTTATGATTTTTTGTGCTTAGAAGGAAAAAAAATAAAAAACTAAAAGTTTCTGATTCTAAATTACATACATAAGTAACTAATGAATTTTCAGAAGCTTTTTAACACATATCAATATTTACAATAATTAAAGTATTTTATAAATTATAAATAAATTTATTCTTTAGATTGATTGGATGGTAAACTGAAATTTATTTTAAATAATTTTAACAATAAGGATTCTGATTTACTTAAGTATTTTGACTATGGTTATATTAAGTTTCACAAACATAAAAACAGAAAATAAAAAATAAAATAAAAAACTTATTAAGAAAACAGATAATTTTAACTATTAAAATATAATATATCTACCTCGTTAAATTATAGTGTTATGGCATTTTATAATAATTGTAGTTATTTCATGTTTTTATGTTTGTGAAACTTAATATAACCATAATCAAAATACTTAAGTAAAACATAATCATTATTCTTAAAACAGATAATTTTAACTATTAAAATATAATATATCTACCTCGTTAAAGTATATAGTGTTATGATATTTTAAAATAATTCTAGTTACTTGATCAAAAGATGTTTATTATTAAATTTAATTTTTAGTTTTATTTTTAGTATCTCTTAATATAGTCAGTAAAAGTGATTGTTTTTGAGAAATTATACTATATAAGTAAAATATAATTTATATTTTTACTGTAATTGTAAGATATTATAGTCAAATAAATATACTAAAAATAATAATTTCAATAATACTAATTATAAAACATGTCAATTAAACATATATCAGTTTATGTTAGTTGATTATTTTATGTAATCATCTAATAAAATAGATAGATATATACAAAAATAATTATTTTGAAAATATATATTTTATTGTTTCAAAATATTTTTTAAAGAAAAAAATTTCTTTTTCTAATAGCAATATTTTTTGTGTGAAATATTTTTATGAAATCACATTATATACATATATTCTTTTTTCATCTAAGAAGATATAGATATAAAGTATTTTATTACTTCAAAGCTATATTTTATGTTATTTGAAATATATTTAACTTAAATATTACTATTTTGTGAACTTTATATTTTCGTTTTTAAATAGTTTTGTAAATTTTATAAACACTACAAGAAAACAAAACATTTATTAGGAAATTTTACTAGGAAAATTCTTCCTCGTAAATTTACTAAGCCTTTACTAGGATCTTACGAGGAAAGAAAATTTCCTCGTAAGTTCCTCGAAAACTTACGAGGAAACACTTTCCTCGTAAGGCCTTAGTACATTTACGAGGAGATTACGAGGAAAAAGTACTTTTCCTCGTAAGGCCGTTGTAAACACTTTCCTCGTAAAGGCGTAGTAAAATATTACTACGAAATTAGGAGGAAATAATTTCTTACTACGAAATTAGGAGGAAATA
>CAKOAT010372931.1:5225-21280 GCA_932364175.1 Eruca vesicaria subsp. sativa
CTATCATGTATGCCATGATCTGTACTCGTCCAGATGTTGCGTGTGCTTTGAGCATGACGAGTCGATACCAATCTGATCCAGGTGAAAGTCACTGGACTGCAGTTAAGACTATTCTTAAGTATTTGAGAAATACTAAGGATAAGTTCTTAGTATATGGAGGAAGTGATGAGCTTGTTGTGAGTGGCTACACTGATGCCAGTTTTCAGACGGATAAAGATGATTTCCGATCACAATCAGGTTTCATCTTTTGTCTTAATGGAGGAGCGGTGTGTTGGAAGAGTTCCAAGCAAGACACCGTAGCAGACTCTACTACCGAAGCTGAATACATCGCTACTTCTGAAGCAGCAAAGGAAGCTGTTTCGATTCGGAAGTTTATTGCGGAATTGGGTGTGGTTCCTAGTATCTCTAACCCAGTGGATCTCTATTGTGACAACAATGGAGCCATCGCACAGGCGAAGGAACCTAGATCCCATCAGAAGTCCAAACATATTCTAAGGAGATATCATCTCATTCGTGATATCGTCGATAGAGGAGATGTGAAGATTAGCAGAGTTTCAACGGATGCAAATGTTGCTGATCCGTTGACAAAGCCTCTTCCACGGCCTAAGCACGAGAGTCATACTACTACTATAGGCATTAAGTTTCTTAAGATGTGATCTTGATTCTAGTGGGAGATTTTTCTTTTATGATATGATGTTCATGTTTACATACATTTGGTTATGTTTTAAAATTAATGAAATTGTTTCAGATTTATTTTATTTTGGATAATTAAATAAATGTCCCAAAATAATTTATATCATTCTTATAGGTCATCAAGTACGTGACTTGATCATGAAACCCTATAAGTGAAAGACGCTATAAGTTATTGAGGTCCCTTGTCAAGGTTGTTAACGTGGGACATTAATAACCGAGAATGACTAGTATGTGAGGTGATTGATGACTAAGTTTCATGGAGTCATTCAGTATGTGGTATTGAAGTCAATCACATGGATATGTGTTAGAGAACACATGATCGGACTGACCCGCTAATGAGAACTCTGCAAGATTGTTATATGAGTGTCATAAGAGTTTCTCATTACGACTATAGAGTATAGTCCTTTGACCTGAGTTCATCATGATTCTTTACTTGTGGATTAGTTCACTTTGACCTTGTCAAACGTCAGCTGTAACTGGTGATTATAAAGGCATTGGTTAGGTGTTCTAAGAAGTTTGTAAAGAACTTGGATGGAACAAGATGGGATTTGTCCCTCCTATATAACTGGAGATAAATATCTCAGGGCCTATCGAAGATTTGATACTGAGAAATGCATGGCCATGCTCAAACGAGGTGAATGTCAGTCGTTTGTCTTATCAGTATAAATCAGAGTTCGATAAACATGATCTAGCTTAATAAGGATGACACTAGTTCTTGCCTTACGCTGAGATCGAGATATAGAGACAAAGGGATTATAAGAATAGANAGATGATTCTAGTACAAGTGGGAGATTGTTGGGAATGTCCTAAAATCATTTGTACTTACTCTAGTAGAAGTCGTAGTGTCGAGGTTTGACAATCATATAAAATTAGGTGATTATAATGTTTTGCTAGAAACCGCTTATAATCTATGAATTAAGAATTCATTACTAATTTTATATGATCCTACAGGGTCACACACCTAAGCAAATTGGATCATAAAATATATGTGTATTTGGGTTTTATATTATATAATGTATATATAATATAAATATGTGATGAACGTTCGTAATATCACGTTAATGAACGTGTGTGTCCACTTCCTCATTAATAAGGTTTTGGGCTTGGCCCATTGTAATCTAATTAAGTTTATAATGGTGATTATAAAACAAAGGACGTGACTGAAGTTTTGTGGTAGCACAATTTTACGGCGTGAAACTAAACCCTAATAGCAATAAGAAAAAGGAGTTTGTCAAGGTTCTGAGATTTGATCTCGACGGCACTAGCATCCCGTTCCGATCCAATTTGCGTGCGTGTAGATACCGGTAGAGGCACGACGTTTGGAGTGCTTGAAATCTCGATTTGGTTTATTCATCCTTCCGCTGCGAATAACCAGGTATATCCAAAACCCTATGATCTAGATTTATTTCAGTATTTGCATGAGATCTAGGCAAATAGAATTCATAGGTTGTTTTATAAATCGTTATAAACCGGTATGAATTCCAACACCCTCCGCCGTCGCCGCCGCCCTCCACCGTCGCCGCCGGTGACCAGCCGCCGGTGACTTGCCGGCGATTCGGCCAACTCGGCTGAGTCAACTCGGTGAGTCAACTCGGTTGACTCGGTCAACGGTTGGTTTGACCGGTCTTAATTGATTTTGGTTTGGTTAGGGTAAACCGATTAGTTATAATCAATTGAATTTTGGTTAGGAGTAAACCGGATTGCAATCTATTTGGTTTTGGTTCAATTGAAATCGAATCCGGTTAAGGAAAACCGGTTGGTCGAATTCGATTTCAATTTGGTCAAGGGTTGACCGGCTTGGGTCAAAGTTGACTGGGTTGACCTTTGACCTGCGAGTTGACTTTTCTGTAATTTCCCGTTTCCGACCATTCGAAGGTCATTCTGACTCGGAATTTCGATCTGATTTCATATTTGGGATCTATTTGAGCAGCTGGAGTTCATAGATACCACTTCTCTCAATTGCTAAGGTGAGGGTCTACTTCCGAACGATTCGTACGCGACTTAGAACTTTAAATAAGTATAATTTATTTCTATTATGTTCCGTCTGCGTGAAATCGAGTCTGTCATTGCTTGTTTAGTAATTTAGGTTCTTTGCTTAAACTGGAATTAGGGTGCTAGATGGTTCAACATTGATTGCTTCGCTTAATGTAAATTAGTTAACTAGAGTTGTTTGGCCGGATACAGAGACATACTTCTGTATGTCGGATTGTGTGTGGGGACTACGGACGGCTTCAGTCGACCGGCCGGGTCGTAGTCTATTGCGGTCGATAAATCGTCTTTGGGCGGTGTCACTAGGCACTATCCCCGCATTGTAGTCCCGCTAGCGGTTAGCGGGCAGCGAGTGCGCGACTCGCTAGGACAATTGTTTGTTTGTTTGGGTGCTTTAGGTGCTGTGTTTGTACATATTAGATTTAATTTATATTTATTTGGAGTGCTATGTCCGGGTCTACGGACTTCGGGGTAGTATCCCATACCTCACTGCGTGACTCCCCAGTCGCTCACCCCTCTTTCTTCCCATTTCAGGTGAGACAAACAATAAGGTGATATTTGGACGGATTTGGTGCTGTTGGGCTTTTCTATTCGGATTTTTATTTGGGCTTGGACAAGTGTGGTTGGGCTTTGGGGATTTTATGTTATGAAATATTGTTCGTGGCCCGTCGTCCCTAGAGAGAGGGAGACGGGTGTCACATTGTTATTTGATGATGCATCTGGGATGACACGCTGTACTCCAGATAGGAGGTGACAGGTGTTACAATTTATGGTATCAGAGCGGGTTCCATCCCGGTTCTGTCCCGGGATGGCGGTCAAGGGATTTGGTTTTCAACTTTAAAAAAAATTAATATATGTAACAATATTTTTTAAAAAAAGAGTGTCTTGAAAATTATTTTAGTACCATTCTGTCCAGTAACCACTAACATGAAGCTTGTGATTGTTGCGTTTTGCGAGTATTTGGTTAAGTGTGATCATTTTCATCGAAGATATCCTAATTATTATTGGAGCAGAGAAGAGCATTGCAGATTGTATTGGGTAAGCTCAGAGAGCATCATATATTTACTAAGTTGAAAAAGTGTTGCTTCTGGCAGAAGAAGATTAGATTTTTGGGTCACAAGGCCCAGTCGCTCACCCCTCTTTCTTCCCATTTCAGGTGAGACAAGCAATAAGGTGATATTTGGACGGATTTGGTGCTGTTGGGCTTTTCTATTCGGATTTTTATTTGGGCTTGGACAAGTGTGGTTGGGCTTTGGGGATTTTATGTTATGAAATATTGTTCGTGGCCCGTCGTCCCTAGAGAGAGGGAGACGGGTGTCACATTGTTATTTGATGATGCGTCGGGGATGACACGCTGTACTCCAGATAGGAGGTGACAGGTGTTACACGAATATTATCAAAGTCGAAGTTTCTAATCAATAAACCGATGTAATTGTATTAATCCGGATAATCGTCAATATAAAAATCTTCCTAACGATGTGACAAATAAAACAGCTTAAGACGAGTTTGATAGAAGCGATAATGATCATTGTGATGATGTTAATGAGAACTCGAATGATTCAGAATGATGTAATATATGTACAAAATATTGTTCTTGTACATTAAATGTTGTTTAATATAATATTTATTCATTTGGGCTTTAAAATTTTATTTGGAGTTTATGATTTAAGGAAAATTGGATAAAGAGAATGAATGTGTAAAAGAGATATAATGTTATAGATAAGTAACTTTAGGGTTTAGGGAATTGATTTTCGGGATCTCATATATGACCTAGTAACTTTGTCATAATTGAAAATGAGGATCTGGTAGCTGCTTCGTAAAGTGAACAAACCAAGTAAATTCATCGTAAAGTGAAAAACGAGGACATGGTAACTTCATCGTAAAATAAAAAAGATGGGCCTAGTAAATTCGTCGTAATAAAAAGCGCAGGCCTAATAACTTTGTCCTAATTTTAAAAATCGGGTGTGGTAACTTCGTCTTAATGAAAACACGAGTCTAGTAATTTTCTCGTAAGTTGACGACAAACTTAAGAAGAATGTCTTTTCCCTATATAAAGACAGACCTGGACAAGGTTTGCCTTGTTCATTCTTCTCAACTTCTCCTTATTACACTAAAGTAAGTTCTCTTTCCCTCTTCTTTTTTTATTAGTTAAGGTGGTTAGATAATGAGTTTAAGTGATTAGGTTAGGTAACTGAATTTTACTGATAATATATATTTAATTTAGCTGGCCTCTAGGTCAAGACCACATGCATCTACTTATAGTAGGATGTTTGGCGACGGTGCTGGGACTGCATCTTCTTCCGGCCAGTCATCTTCCGAGGCCGTTCTTAACTCTCAGGTGTTTCAGCGAGTTTCTTGGAGCCCTCCTCGTCCTGCACCTAAGATACCCCCTCAGATGCCTTCACCTCCTCCCCCAACATCTCCACCTGCTGCACCATGATCCTGCCCCAGCATCTGGAGTTCATCCAAATTTGCGCACCATATGCTACATATATACAGTGGAGGATCTTCTTGTCCAATGAGGGAAAAAAGTTTCAAGAGATATTTATTGGTAAGGTTTTTTTAATTATTTTAAATTTTACATCATATTAATTTTTTTTCTAACAATTAAGTTGATATTATTTTCAGGTTTGGAGCCAACAACTGTGCCAGTCTGAGTGTTTCAAACGCGATTAAGGGGTATTTTTTCGAATCCCATCCGAACTGGGCTATGACTACAAACCATGCTAAGACGAGGTGGTTTAATTATTTTGCGATAAGAATTTTTATATTTAATTATTTCTTTTGATATATTTTTTTTTTTAAATTTTGTTTTTTTTTCAGCAAAGGTGACACTTGTCCTTAGTGATCAACGAGAGGGTGAAGGCGGAATTTGTTGCAAAAGAAAATGTCCGCATGTGCAACACCGTCTCAGATTGGAAAGACAAGTGGAAAATTCACAGGCATGACGGAAGCCCACCAAGATCTCGAAGGATCTGTGGGATAGCCTCATCGCCTTTTGGAAGCTACCTTCCTCGATCCGCAAGTCCAACTCGTGCTGCACTTCCCAGAGAACGAGGGAAAAAGATGGTCCTTTTCCCATGCTTCATAGAACCAGGCGAACACCCCCTCCACAATTCGTCTAGACGGCGTAAGTTTTATTTTAATATTTAATTTTATTTCTTTTATTAATTAATTTTCTTTTTAAAATTATATAAAATTTATTCTTTCTGTATGTAGGCCGAGAAGGCTGAAGTCTTACCATCTCTGACTGAACTATTCAAGATGACTCAAGCCACACTAGATGGGGTTTTTGTTGATCAACAGTTAGAGAAATTCTTTTATCAAGTGGCTTCTCGGACTGAAGAGCGGGAGTTACAGCTAACCCAACAGTCTCCCGATGGATTACCCGTCAAATTGACTACATAAGAGGTTGACCGGATCTTTAAAGAGGTAAAAAATTTAAATAGATTTAAATTTATTTTTATTATTTTATATAATTAATTATATTAATATGTATTTTTTTTGAAAAAAAAATGGCTCTAGAAAGAAGGGATGGACGGTGAAAATAGGTTCCGTCAACGAAGTCGAAAGGCGACTTCGTCATACTCTTTGAGACGGGAACATGAGACTTCTCATATGCATGCTCGAAGGGATTTGCAGCAGGTTCGATTGGACTCACTTAAAGATCTGCTAGACGATATTGCGGTGGGAAACTTACTTTTCCAGAGAGCGTTGGACGATACACGAGCGGTTCTCGGGATGCAGCAACCTCCTTCCCAATCAATGGATCAAACTTCTCTGAAACCGAGCGGAAACCCTAAATACTTCGACAACGTAATTCCGCAGCTTTTTTTTATTTTATTTTCGCTTTGTATTTAAAAGTTAAAATATTATTTTATCAAATTTCTATGGTTTTTAAATCACTTTAATATTTTTAATATTTCTTTTAATAATTTAAATATCTTAAATTTTTGAATATTCGTAATATTCTATATAAAAAGTATAATATATAAACAACGATGTAAAATCCTCATAAAATTTACAAGGAGTTTACAACGAAAGATTAGTTAAATCCTTCTAAATTTACATGGACTTTACAAGGCATGACTTGTAAAGTCCTCGAAAACTTTACAAGGACATTACAAGGAAATTTCACGACTACTTTGCAACGACGATTAACGAGTTCATTATGATGAAAGCATTCCTTGTCTTTTACGATGACTACCTTTCCTCGTAAAGCTTACGACGACTTTACGATGAAACTTCCATTACAACATGCATTTTACAACGCATCACTTTTCTTTGTTAATTCGTCGTAATAGGTAACGACAAATTAAAAAGGAATATAATTTGTTTTATTGTAATATCTTTTAATCGTAAAAGTTGATTTGAGTTAGTATTTTTGAATTATTGTACATTATTATGTTATAAAATTGTATTATATCGAATAGGATTTTTTCTTAAAAAGTCTATATAATTTATGAATTATTTTATTTAAGTTTTGTATGTACACTTTTAAGTAATTCTATCTTAAACCTGTGTATTTTACTTGGGCTCAAAAAATAAACTGAAAGTGACTCAAACTACATGTTTGGTTCAGGCATGGGTCTGAAAAAAGTACCTGTTGGGTAACTGTTTTGGACATGCGGGTTTCTACTCGAGTCCGGATCCTCTACTCGAGACCCGATTGGGTACCCAAATTACCCTAAATATTTTATGTATATTAGATACATGTGGGTACTTAGATATGTTTTTGGTATTTAAAGATATTTTTTAACTTTTGAGTTTGGGTTTCCTATAAAAGTATAATCCGATCAGTAAGAAACTTGACAGAGTTTTGTAATCATTTTTCTAATCTCTTTCACCACGTTTAAAGCTGGAGGAGTGTCTGACCATTTGATATTCTGGACGCAACTCAAATCTTCTGAGCAATGAATCGAAATATGTTCAAATTTTTCACTTATGTAATAAACCATCGACATTTCCTAGAAGTACATGATCAGGGATGGAATTCTCTAGCGCCGCTTTATCATTCGAGGATGGCTCTGTAGCTTTTTCGTAGCAAGCTAAAGGGTTTAAAGAGTGCTCTTAGAGAGTTGAACAAGGACATGTTTGGGGACCTTCTGTCTAGAGTAGAACAAGATTTTGAGGAACTCTGTTTTAAACATATTCTGGCTACTGTACTCCCCTCACGAGAATTGTTTGAAGAAGTCTCAATGGCTTGGGAACACTGGCACCATATATCAGGTATTGAAGAGCAGTTCTACTTTCAGAGGTTATACAAGTGATATCACTCAAAAGTTTAACCCTAAGGAGTGACTTACTCTCTCAAACAAAAGATCAGTTATAGTACTTAAGGATCAAATCCATAAGAAGTTAGGGAACCAATTAAATCTAATCAAGTAATAATTGCTAGGTTCAGTTAAAGTAAATTGCAGTCTGAGATTAATACTAAAAAGTAGTAATCCTAATTGAGCAAGGCAGTTGCTCCACTAAATTGATTTAAGGTTGAGAATTAATTGGAAAGATGTTAGACTTAGGGTTTTTGTTCAGGTATTGAGGATTATAATCCTATAGGTGCTAATTAGTTGTATGCATGGTATTGAAGATCTTAACCACTAAACAACAGATTCATTAAGCATTTGCTCTAATGAATAAGTTTATTAACTAGATTTATTGACCCAAAAAAGAATGTTCGATAAATATCAGTGTTGATCGATTATTCTATATGAATAACAATTAATTCACTTCACAAAAGTCGATCGATTTCCGAAGGGAGTATCGATCGATGCGGCTAGTTAAGCCTTAGCGCGAGTTAACATATACTCACTATAGATCCCTAGATCAAGCTATCGCTATACTCCAGCAAATCCTAACTTAATAGAATATATTCAGGATATTTAGAATTATCTGAAGGTTGCTCAAACAATCTAAACTTCTTAATTCAGGTTTCTAGTTAGCAATTCTAGAACAAATGCATTAAGAACATACTATTAATAAATACCACAACAAGCGATCCTATAGTTGGGGATATTCCCTCTAACCTATATTAACCGTAACTCTAACAAGTGAATTACTTAGCCATACCTAAGAAATTCATAACACAAACAAATTAATTAAATTTCATAAATAGATAGATATATAAATATATAGATAGTAATGAAGTTCCAATCACAAGTCTCTCTGGATCTTCTCTCCAACTCTAAAAATCCTAAAAACATTTTACTGTGAAAATAAGAATACAAGAAAGCTCTCCTTTGCCTAAAACATCTTAGAAAAATATAAATACTTAGGTAAAAATTTGTCAGGGGAATTATTGTAATTTGGTGAAGTCTTGAACTTCAAGTCGGCTGGGTCAAGAATTGGTCTTCCGCGCCTTCGGTATCGATCGATACTGCATATCAATCAATTATAAACCCTCTGTGTCAACCCCAATGTACTTGTCGATATCCAAATCGAGTGATTTCTCTAATTCTCTCCAAAATGCTCCAAAAACATCACTTTCTTCCAAAATACTTCTGAACCTATAAATATACTTAAAATCCTCTTTAGTATATTAAATTATCATAAAAACACTCATATACCATGACTATATTGGGTCATAATCATGGTATATCAATTCTCCCAGACTTACCTTTTGCTTATCCTCAATTAAAACAAACATGCAGTCTCTCTCAAAGAGGTTTGAAAATATCAAGGACTCACAGATTTAAAACTCTGAAATCACCACCTCCACAATATTTCAATCTACATCTAAGAATTCCTAATCACATAAGTTCATTATGCCATATCATAACTTAGCAACCAAATTCATATAACCAGCAACTTAGCAAATACTATATGACATTCCCCTCAACTAACCTCATTTCTTAACATAAAAGTTCAGACTTTATCTTGGGAGTATCAATCATATATTTCAGGGATTCTCAAACAAGTATCTGGATCTATATGTAAAAGTTAGTTCTTATCTTTTCTCTCTTCTAATTTTTCTCTTGAGTCAAAATCTGCTTCTAAGGCATAATCATTGACCAAATTGGACAGGTTTCCATGAAACAAGCCTTAATGGTGGTTGACACCTAGTCCTAATCACTTCTTTTTAACCTACATCCAAGAATTCATATGAAGTGAGCCTTAATGGTTGTAGTCACCAAGTCCCATTCGAATCTTTTTTGTTGGAATTTTTATGAATCAAGCCTTAATGGTTGTAGCCACCAAGTCCTGTTCAGATTCCACCTAACTAAAACCTATAAATATGTCAATATTTTGGATATATATATTTCAAATAAATATCTCTACTTAAATATCTAAGGTCAAAAATAGAGAGAGAAAAAGTGATAAATCTACACAAGGCTTTACCTTCCAGACTTGTTTGAAAATCCGATCTCATGTATACCAAGCCCCAAAACAAGCAGTTGTGTCAGGTTTAGTATTGGAGGTAAGCGTTGGTTCCTTCAAACAATCTAAGAAAGTGTGGATAGTTGACAAGTTGATCCACTTTAGCATCTTTAGTACTATCTGTAATCAATAACTCTAGAATTGTGCTAAAGAGAGGTTATATAACAAATAAAAATCAAATAAGATCATAGTTTCTTTATTGAGCTCAATAAAATAGTTTTTGAAAACAATTTTTAAAAGACTCATAGTGAAACAATATCATTAAACCTCCTCTCAGACTTAAATTACACTGTCCTTAGTGTAAAACAGTCAAGGTTATGGTGAAGAAATAAATCAAAAGGACTCAATTGAACAAGGAAGAACAATATAACTGACAAGACTAAATATCGATCAATATGTTAAAAGATGCATCGATCGTCACATGTGATGTGGTGTCGGTTGATATCGACTGGGTCTCGTCGGTCAATAGGATGGTAAACTTTCTCCTTGGATCTTTTTTTTTGTAATAACCTGCAAAAAGAAAAACAAAAATAATTAATAAAAGAAAGTAGAAAACCAAAATGAAGACACCTAATAGTGAGTTGCCTCCCACGCATCGCTTTATTATAGTCATTTAGCTTGACTTTGGAGGTATGTTGAGCCAGTGTGTGGAAAATCAGCTACTTGTTGGGAAACAAGTATCCACATCGTCCTTCCTTATTCTGAACCAAGTAGCCATGAAACTTCTTTTGGCTTCATCACTTCTGGTCCATCTCTCATCCATCTTGACAACTGCATTGGAGATGTTCTATAGCTTCTATTGAAGGATTTCAATGCTGAAACTGTGCATCCTAATCTTATTGTAGGCATACTCTGTCAGTTCCTTCAGTTCCTCTTGCACTGAATCAAGTATGGCTAGCTATTCATGTAACATGTTTTCTTGGTCTGGTGTAGACTCGATATCGATCGCTGAGAAAGTTGTTGCATCGATCGTTGCTGGTGTAGGTCTGTCGATCAATTTTTATATGCACTTATCAATCGATGCTGATGTTTCAGAATGACATGCGAGCCGTTCCTGAATTGCTTTTACTTCCTTCTGCAGCCACTGTGTTTCTGAATGTATCCACTGATGCTGTTGTTGAAGGGGAAGTATGTGTCATCACATCTTTAGTACTATATGTAATCAATAACTCTAGAATGGTGCTAAAGAGCGGTTAGATAACAAGTAAAAATCACATAATATCATAGTCTCTTTCTTGAGCTCAATAAAAATAGTTTTTGAAAACAATTTTAGTAAGACTCATAGTGAAACAATATCAGTAAACCTCCCTCCGGACATAAATTACACTGTCCTTAGTGTAAAACAGTCGGAGTTATGGTGAAGAAATAAATCAAAAGAACTTAATTGAACAAGGAAGAACGAAATACCTGACTGAACTGAATATCGATCTATGTGTTGAAAGATGCATCGATCCTCGCAGATGATGTGGTGTCGATCAGTATCAAATGAGTTTCGTCGGCCGATAAGATGGTAAACTTTCTCCTTGGATCTTTTTTTTTTTGAGTAACCTGCAAAAAAAGAAAAACAAAAATATTTAACAACATAAAATAGAAAACCAAAATGAAAATACCTAATAGTTGGTTGCCTCCTACTCAACGCTTTGTTATAGTCATTTAGCTTGACAATGAAAGTATGTTGAGCTAGTGTGTGGAAAAGCAGCTACTTGTTGGGAAACAAGTATCCACATCATCCCTCCTTATTCTGAACCAAGTAGCCATGAAACATCTTGTTGCTTCATCACTTCTGGTCCATCTCTCATCCATCTTGACAACTGCACTGGAGATATTGTGTAGCTTCTATTGAAGGTTTTCAATGCTTAAACTGTGCATCCCAACCTTATTGTAGGCATACTCTGACAGTTCCTTCAGTTCCTATTGCACTGAATCAAGCATGGCTAGCTTATCATATAACAACTTTTCTCGGTCTGGTGTAGGCTTGATATCGCTCTCTGTGACAGTTGTTGCGTCGATCGTTGCTGGTGTAGATCTGTCGATCGATTTGCATGTGCACCTGTCGCTCGATGCTGATGTTTCAAGATGACATGCGAGCCGTTTCTGAATTTCTTTTACTTCCTTCTGTAGCCACTGTATTTCTGAATGTGATCCACTGATGCTGTTGTTGAAGGGGAAGTATGTGTCATCACATCTCCTGTCAAGTCTGTCCTCAGTAGTGTTTAGAGCTTTGTAGATTCTATCAATGACTTGATCAACTTCTGCTCTGGTATAAAATTTCTGCGCTGGGAGTTTCTTGGCGTCGATCGATATTCCTTTGTGCGTATCGATCGATGTCGAGCCTGCTAGGTGAAAGTCGAGTTAATTCTGGATGGTGTCAACTTCCTTTTCTAAAGAAGTCATCCGAGCATCTACAGTTTTCAATTATTGCACGAATGGAGAAGTGAAACGATTATGTTCATCTTCACAAGACTGAATTCTTTCCTCCATGGCTGTGAGTCTGGCATCGGTCGATGTTGAAATTTTGGTATTGATCGATACGGGTTTCTAAGGTTGACACTTCTCCTCGTGGAACCTATCTAAATCCTTCTGTATCAACTCAATCTTCGTGCGTAACCAGTTAACGTTGTTGTTGAGAGGATGGTAGACTTCACCGATATTAGTGTTGATGTATGTCTCATTCCAAGGATCTCCCTTTCTTGTCAACATCTCATCTTGTGCAGGCGTGTGTTTGGCGTCGAGCGAATTAGCGTCGATCGATGCGGCTGCGGTTGCATTCTTTGCACGTTGTGTTTGCATAATAGCTAGTTATGCTTCCATCTCTTGCATGTGTGTGGTTAATCCTCTGATGCTGTCATTCAGAACCAAGTAGACCGTATCCAAATTCTTGTTGAAATTTAGCCCAGATCTCTCCTGGAGATCGTTGATGCACCATACCATCTCTTTGATTTCATCTTTTGTGTAGAGCTCCGGATCCAACTTCGGTCCATATTCTGGATAGCTGTCGATCGATGCACACACTCCCCTGCTGATCGATGGATAGGTGTCCCTGTCGATCGATGTTTGTTGTGAACTGTCGATCGATGGTTGCTTCAGTATGCCTAGTTGCTGCTGAAAGAGATGATCTGGTCCATTGGCCATCTGAAGAATGTCTGTTATGTCCTCTTCGGAGGCTTGTAAAATATTTCCATCCATAGCTCGTGCATGGTCTTCTGGATCCCTGAAAATACCAAACTCATCCGGTTTTAGAAAAGTTTCAATACGATATTGCTTAAATAAAGAATGAGGCTTGGAGTTGAAATCGATCAATGCGTGGGCATCTGTATCGATCGATGCAAAGCGAGAGCCAGTGATCTTCGGATGGTTGATTGTTGAAGTTGTGGTTCCTTCATGAAGATCTCCGAAGTTAGTTCCTTTCTTGCTTTGTCTTTCAAAGGGCGTAGGTGCTTTCATCTTTTCTGGTTTTATGGTAGAAGACATTCTCTTGGTTGCAAACCTCCTTATATAGCCATCGTTTGCCCTACTAGGAATTGGAAATTTTTTAATTTTCTTAAAGTCGGTGGCCTCAATATCGATCGGTGTGCATGGATGTGTGTCGGTTAATTTGCATTGTCGGTTCGCCTGATGAGGGATGTTATCCATCGATGCTGAGGTATCCATTTCTATTGATTCTGCATGCTTCGTTTGGTGAATATGCTCTAGAAGTCATTCCTCTGTAAGAATGGCATGAATCTCCCTAGCATACTCCTCTTCATATTCCTCATCATACTCTTCATTTTGATCCTCTGAATGTGGCAGGATTGTAGCACTACAAGAAATATGGGCATTGGTAGCAGTTGACGGTAGCACGAATTCACGAACTGCTACCAAAAGTGGTGAAATCCGATGTTCAACTTTTTTGTAGCGAAACTTACGCGCTAGGGAAAAAAATGCATTAAAGCGGGAAATAAAATGAATAAAAAATTCATTAAACCGGGAAATACACTGTAAAGTGTTCTCGATTGCAAAAGACTTAGTCTTTATTTTTTTTTACCTTTCTTCCTCCGCCTCTCCTTCTCTGTCGACGCATGCAAAACTCGGAGACATCAATCTCTCCAATTTTTCACCGAGATCTTCCTGCCTGTGGTGTTTTCGTCGCCGGCGGTCAGTTTCCAGGTGAACCCAGTTTCGATTTTGGCTGTATTAACCCTTGATTGAGTTTAAGATTTCTGTGATTCTCTGAAATTTTTTTTATTTCTTTCAGATTTAACGATTTCAAATTAACAGAAGGATAATTGAGCACACGGTAAAGAGGAGACAAGTGAGGTTAGTGATAATCAAATATGTTTTGATTCTATATCTTTCAGATTTGAAGTTTGTTTCTTTTGGGGGCGAATTCGATTAGATTGGGGTTTGTGTTTGTTCTCTTTTGTTTCGCAGGGTTGAGCTTTTGATTGTTACTTTCTGGAGTGAAGTCGAGTCACAATCTGAAGCATCTTATTGAGGTGATTTTTTTCAGCCGAACAGAATTTGTTTGTTGATGATGTGTTTGATTGTCTGAGTTCTAGCTATTAGATTGATTGACGATTGATTAGTTGAATGTTCAATGCTGCTTAATTATGTGAATCACAATGTATGTGTTTGGTATCTGACATACTGTTATGGATTTGTTTGATTTAGTTGGTTATCGGTTAGAAACTTAGAACATAGAAATGGTCGAAAAGTCATGGGATCATCTAAACAGGTAAGGAAACAGAATATATATTATAGCTAGTTAGTGAGATTTTGTGTGATTAAGAATATTGTCTCATGTGTCTTAACCGAAGAGCTGATCCTGGTTATGAGAGAGGCGCGTGGGACTTTGTGAGGACTGCTGGTGCATATTGGGCAGAGTCCGAGAAGATCATTTGCCCATGCATTGACTGCCGCAACGTAGCTCGTCACTCAGCTTCTGTTATCGTGGATCATCTAGTAACTAGGGGAATGGATTTGAGCTACAAGATGCGGGAGGATTGGTATCACCATGGAGATGTAATATCAGGGAGTGACAGTAGAAACAATGCAAGTGAGAAGGAGGAGATTTTTGGGTTATACCNTTCTGTTATCGTGGATCATCTAGTAACTAGGGGAATGGATTTGAGCTACAAGATGCGGGAGGATTGGTATCACCATGGAGATGTAATATCAGGGAGTGACAGTAGAAACAATGCAAGTGAGAAGGAGGAGATTTTTGGGTTATACCAAGCAGCTGCGTTTGATGATGAAGAGTTTCTTAGGCAGGGGAACTTAACTGAGTTTTCTGAAGGTGAAGATAAGGAAGAGGATGAGTTTCTTGCTAAGCTAGCCGATGCAGAAACACCTTTGTATCCAAGTTGTGCTAACCACAGCAAGCTCTCGGCGATTGTTTCTCTATTCAGGATAAAGACACATAGTGGTTGGTATGATAGAAGCTTCGATCTTCTGCTTGAGGCTTTGCCAGAGATGCTACCGAAGGATAATGTCTTGCACAGGTCCTTGTACGAAGTGAAGAGGTTCTTGAGGTCTTTTGATATGGGTTATGAGAAGATCCATGCCTATGTGAATGACTGCTGTCTATTCAGAAAGGAGTGTGAGAAGCTAGAAAAATGTCCAAAATGCAACGCTTCAAGATGGAAGATTAACATGCGCACAGGTGATGTGAAAAAAGGTATTCCACAGAAAGTTCTTAGGTATTTTCCGATAATCCCACGGCTGAAGAGGATGTTCAGGTCAGAGGACATGGCAAGGGACTTAAGGTGGCACTCTAGTAATAAGAGCACTGATGGAAAAAGCAGACATCCGGTAGATTCTGTTACATGGAACCAAATGAATGACAAATACCCGTCCTTTGCCGCTGAAGAGAGGAATCTTCGGCTTGGGCTGTCAACTGATGGGTTCAATCCTTTTAGCATGAAGAATGTGAACTATAGTTCTTGGCCTGTTTTGCTTGTCAACTACAACATGTCACCTGAGAAGTGTATGAAAGAGGAGAACATCATGTTGTCGTT
>CAKOAT010372931.1:28952-129134 GCA_932364175.1 Eruca vesicaria subsp. sativa
AGATAGATAGATAGATAGATAGATAGATAGATAGATAGATAGATAGATAGATAGATAGATAGATAGATAGATAGATAGATAGATAGATAGATAGATAGATAGATAGATAGATAGATAGATAGATAGATAGATAGATAGATAGATAGATAGATAGATAGATAGATAGATAGATAGATAGATAGATAGATAGATAGATACAAAATGCAGACAGAACACGCTTAGTAAAATCTGCTGAATTAAGGAGCAGCTTTCTGTTTTCCTAAATCGTGTATAGACAAGATTGATGCTGTGTTCTGCATTTTGTTTGGAGCGGCTCCCAACTGATACTAAAAAAGAAAAAGTGGCTTGGAAGGAAGTATGTAGGCCATTGGAGGAAGGAGGTCTAGGGGTTAGAAGTATAAGAGGTTAATATGATATTCTTCCTTAGGCTCATATGGCATTTTTTAGATGGTAATAGATCCATTTGGCCGGATTGGGTGAGGAAGCATCTAATGCATCAAGAGTATTTATGCGACATTAGGGAAACCGGTCTAGCTTCCTGGGTTTGGCGGAAATTATACAGTTGAGGGCCACTGCCAAGCATTTTATTCGAATGGAAGTTCATAATGGAAATAATATGGGGTTTCTGGACTGATCTATGACATCCCTTGGACATATTGATTGAGGTTGTAGGTTAGATTGGTACTCAAAAGCTTGGTGTAGCGAAAACATTTTGGTTTGTGATGTGTGGAATGAGGGTGGTTGGATGTTCAGGAGATGTTGTGACAGACATATGAGGGACCTTGTTCAGGCAATTTAAAACCACAAATTGGAAGAGGACCGCTTTGGTCATGACGTCGTTCTATGGAGGAGAAGTGAGACGTAATTGTCAAAGTTTTATCTATCTTTGAGACTTGGTTGCAGATCTGTATGTGCAGTCCAGTCGTAACTTGGAGTAAGGTGGCTTGGTTTTCTTTGGGAGTTCCAAGGTTTGCGTTCATTAACTGGCTAGAAATAAGGAACATGTTGTCTATGGGTGATCGTATGCATGCTTGGGGACATGTGTTAAGGATGTATACTTTGTGGAGAACCAAATGTATTAAGGGATAATATCTTCTTCACTTGCCCTTACACTTATATGCTATGGATAGAGGTGGTTGGTACGCTGTTGGGTCTTCCTCCTGATCCAGACTGGGAGAGTACACTTGAGCATCTCACAATACATGGGTTTGGTCGGCTTGCATATATTCTTTTGAGACTTATCTTACAAGCTACAATTTACGTGATATGGAGGGAGAGGAATGACAGGAAACATCTAAAGAAGCCAAGAAAAGTAATTATATTAGTGAAGATGATTGGGAAAACTGTGAGAAATTGTATCTTATCAGTGAAATACTCAGAGAAGCCACGCCTACAAAGTCTGATGCAACTCGGGTTTAGCACGCATACTTAGGTTATAGCTATTCTTTGCTTCCCATGTACATCACTATTCACTTTGATGATTAATAAATTTAACATTTTGTCAAAAAACTATACAAATTTTTGAATATATATTTAGGGTACTCGGATAAAATTTTTGTAGTTTGGCCAGATTTCAGATACAATTTTGGGCTTTTTGGGTATTGTTTGTGTTTTCTAGTATTTTTTGTTTTCGGTTATTTGAGGAGGGAGGGGGGGGGGTTAGGTAATTCAAGTGTTTTTTGGGTCCTAAATACCCAAAACGATATGAACATGTTATGTACCCAACACTTACATGTGTTGTACATGTATTTTAGTTATGTACCCAAACTCAGACGGACCCCAAAGGAACCAACACAAACACAAAAAAAAATTTTCAAATATTTAGCTAAGTCCAAATGTCTAGGATGCAAATGACCTAAACCTTAAAAGAACCAATCCATATCCGATCCGAAGACAAGAATGCCCGTACCTACTATCTCTCTCACTCTCTCTCTCTCTCTCTCATTATATTTTGTGCACATTTTATGAGAGTAACATTTGTTAAGTTGGTGAGACTTAAAATTTACTTGGCAAAGTTTTGGCTAATTTAATAGTATATATTTATGAAGTTTTTCATGGTGTTAAAGTTATATTAAATAACATTTTTATTATGAATACCTTTTATAAAAACTATTTTAATGTAATATATACAATATTTTTAGCATATGGTTAATTAAAGTGTTTTATAAACTTTTTAAAAATATTTAGAACTATATCATGTAATATGTAATGTAAGATGACAACTGTATGATATATGTTAACAAATTTTAATAAAGTATTTAGGTTTATTATCGAACATAAGATACAGTGTATAAAGTTATTGCATAAAAACCATAATGTTGGGTAAAAGTTTTGAAGGAAAAATGTACCACATGAAATGAGGAATATTATTAATACTAATTTAAAATATTACGCCCTCTGTTAAATTTAGTTGTCTTTGTCGAGTAAACTTTTCGTTTCAAAATAAATGTCATTTTATGACTTTAATTAAAAATATATATGCTATTATATTTTGTTATTGGTTGAAATATATTTAGATTTATAGGTAATAATGTTTTTATTTAGAAAATATGTAAACATGGGTCTAATAACGTTTTAATAGTCGATTTTTAGAATGACTATTTTTATATAGATGTCGTTGTATTATCATATGTATATTCAAAATCCGTACACTAAATTCTGATGATAGAATATATATATATTATTTTAGAGTTTATAGTTTTTTGGGTTATTTTCAAATATAATTCAAAATTTAAAGTCAAACATAAAATTAACGTATGATTATTTTTCGAAATTTTATTTGTTTTATTCACCCCACAAGTTTAGGTTATTCAAGAAAATACCATTATTTTTTTTTTTGAAAATGAATATTTTACTCTCTCATCCTCATCTTCTTCAAATATTTACAATATTGCAATTGCCATCAATACATCAACCACCTTGAACAACCAATTTTAAGCTCTTAGCGCACCTAAAATCGTTTTACACTCCTTCTATCTCATTTCTTATGAACTAAAAACAACATCTCTTTCAATTTCTCTCTATATTCATCCAAAACCCCAATATTTTTATTCTTAATTTTTTTTTAGTGGTTTATAGAACTATTCAAGCTTACGATTCTTGGTGGGTCAGTTTCGTTTAAGCTTATGTGTGCTTAGAGAAGACTTTTGTGTGCTAAACAAGTTATCTCACTAGTTAAAGTTATAAAATCATTTTTTCAGATGTGTACGTCAGAAGACTTCCATGTAAGTCCTCTGGTAGTAGAAGACTTACACATAAGTCTTCTGGTCAATACATAGGTTAGTTTTGCAATTGAATTTTATATGTGTTTTTACAGACGACTTCTATGGGAGTCTTCCACTTTTCTTTGTTAAAAAACAATCTCGAAAATACCAGAGAAGACTTTCCGGTTAGTCATATAAACATGTTAGTTTTTCATTTGACCGGATTGTGTAAGAAATTTTACTTTTCCTAGACAGAATCCGGTAAAATGAAAAACTAACATGTTTACCTTAGACGACTTACTAAAAAATAATCTCTAGTAATTTTGAGATTTTTTTTGTTATCAGAAGTAAAACAATATTTACAAAGGAAGACTTCCAAAGAAATCTGATCTAGAATAGATTTCTCTGGAACTCTTCCTTTGTAAATTTTCAATTTTAAAAAATGACCTAAATGGACAACCTTCTATAAGTCTACCAGACGACTATCTTGGAAGTCATCTACGTTAATGTATAATAAATTTTCATTTTCGCTAAAACTGTAAAGAGTTTTTTAACATTTTCTTGTTAATTCATGTATATTAGCCAATATTAGAGCTAATGAAAGAAATTAATAACTTGATTGGTGATAGATATGAGGTCACAAACATTCATGTTTATTAAAATTTCTACTTAATTCGAGAAGAATTCTATGGAAGTCTTCTACATTAGTTTTTTAAAATTTATTAAGTATAACTTTAAGATATGTTTTTTTTTCAAAAGTGTTAATTAACTTCAAAAATATCAAGTCATATGGTTTAATGTGTCTTCTTTGATCATAAGATATACTTTTTAACTTTCATGAAATTTGCAATTTTAATTTTCAATTAAAATTTTGAGTTTCCCCCTTAAATTTTAATTTCCCACTTTAAATTTAAATCTTCTCAGAAGAATTCCCATAATTCATCCAGAAGACTTCCGAGAAGACTTCTAGTGAAGTGATCTAACTTTGAACTTATGTAATGTTTGATCTTTTGTTAATATGACAAAGTTTTCTTGAAAATTCTTCTCCTTTAATTGTAATAAATTTGATTATTATTTTGTGTCATTGTGATTTCCAAGTTGTATCAATAACTTCAATAATGTTAAGTAATTTTGGCAAAATAATATTGTGGACAATAAACATGTTTACCATGTTTTTCATTAATATTTCTTCAAATTTACATATAAATTACAATTAAAGAGTACACATACAAAACACAAAACACAAAACAAACCACAAACAAAAATATTATAGATAATTCCTCGACAAAGACAAGTTTGGACTCCACTTGATATGGGAGAAGACTTATCAGAATACTTCCTGGAAGTCTTCTAGCGCATTATATGTTAAAAGACTTCCAAGAAGACTTCTCATAAGTCTTCCATATTCCTGTCTCAGATCTGAAAAAAAAACTGTGAATTTATAAATGTTCAAATGACTTCAAAAAGAGAAAATAAGTGGAAGATCTCATAGATCTACCTTAAAGAACATACAAAAATACATATCCAAAAAATTAGATATACTTTTAAAAGAGTGGAAGATGATAACCATATGATAATACCTACAAAAACAAGATAAATTCGTAAGAAATACATGAGAAAAATGCGAAATTAATAAAAAGTTTGGTGTTTTCATGTTTAAGGATATTAGATAGAGGTTGGGAATTTCAGTTTGGGAAAAAGTTAGAAGCTTTATACAACAAGGGGTTACTAAATGAAAGAAAATCAAACATGAAAACTTACCAAAACGCACAGATTTGTTATAAAAGAAGAGACATTGAAAAAGACTACGTCAGAAAACTTCTAGAAAGTTTTCTAGAAGTCTTCTAACCCATTATATTTTAGAAGACTTTCGAGAAGACTTCCCAGAAGTCTTCGAAAGTCTCATCCAGGTCTAAAAACCTGCATATCTAAACCCAGATCTAAAAAACCTTCATATACAAACCCAAATCTAAAAAACCTGCATACCAAAAAATGTTTAAATAGCTTCAAAACAGAGAAAATGAATAGAAGATTAGATATATATATATATATATTTTTTTATAGAACACACAAAAATATATATATCCAAGTGGAAGACGAGAACCATCTGATTTAAAACCTGCAAAAAAGATAGATAAGTGAGAAAGATATGAGACAAAAAATGAAAAATTCATATAACGTTTGGTGTTTTCAAGTTCAAAGAGATTAAAGAAGGCTTGGAGAGTTTTAGTTTGGAAACAAAGTAAGAGCTTTATGCTAAGAGGTTATCAAATGAAGAAAAATCAGACATAAAAACTTACCAAACGGTTCAGATCTGTTATGAAAGAGGAGACATGGGAGAATACTCCACCAAATCTGAAAATCCTGCATATCCCAACCCAGATCTTAAAAACCTGCATATCCAAAAACGTTTAAACTGCTTAAAAGTAGAAAAAATGAATGCAATATTAGATAGATCTACCTTTATAGAACACACAAAATATATATCTAAAATTTATAGATCTACTTTTAAAAGAGTGGAATATGAGAACCATGTGATTAAAAACTTGTAAAACAAGATACATTAGTGATAAAGACATGAAACAAAAAATGAAAAATTGATATAAAGTTTAGTGTTTTCAAATTTCAAAGAGATTAGAGAGTTTTAAAGTACTTTGCATTTTTGTTGCAGCCATTTGAGAAGAAAATAGAGAATGTGTAAAAAAAATTTATATATGGAGACAAAAATTTCCATTTAGGTCAACTATTTTAGATTTAGAGGACTTTCGGAAAGTCTTATACACCGTAAATACTATTCATTAGAAGACTTCTTGGAAGTTCTCTAGCCATAATTACTATTTATCAGAAGACTTTCTGGAAGTCGTCTAAACCCTAAATATAAACCCTAAACTTAATAACTAACCAAATACTTCATTAAACTTAAATTTAAATTAAAAAGTGTTCAATCCACATAGAACTAAACACATATATATGTCAAAATTAATTTGTTTAAATATAATTGTTAAGCTTCCAAATCTAATCATAAGAAAACATACAATACTACAACTTATGTTCTAAACCCTAAACCAAAGAATACTATGACTCACTACATTCACTCATCTATTTTGAAAATAATTCAGTTTTATTGTATCTTAATTTATATTATTTACAAATTTTATAATTACATTATTTCAATTTTCACTCAGCAAAATATTTTAATATAGGTTATAATTTTTTTTAAGATATACAATACAAGAAGACTACCTGGAAGTTTTACGGAAGACTTTCCGGGATTATATTCGTAAAAATGAATTATGGTTTTTTGTTTGATCATAAGAAGCTAGCTGTAATTTCATAAGGCTTTTAGGTCAGAACTATTAATATAATAATAATATTATATAAAATAGAAATACTATGCATATGCAGTTAGACCGTTTCGTATATGTTTCCTCTAATATTCCTCTAATAGATACCCTTCTTTAGAAAAAAAAATATTTTGCTCACTTAGTGAAACTGAAATATCGTTTTTTTTACACATACTAAACAAAGAATGATACAATGTGGAACCAAAGAAAACAGTTCAAAAGAAATCTGGAGTCATAAGCCCAAACAAGGAGACACAGCTCCAACTCATGGAGAACTAAAACAAACAAATGGGTACAACAAAATGGTACACACAAACAACCCCTCAAAAGATTTACAGTTCAATTGAACTCAAAAAGACACACAGCGGCTGAGTCAGATATTAGCAGAGAACGTGATACATCAAAGCTTATAAGTCGATTCCACGAGGCCATCAACACATGATGAAGAAGGACCGAAACAACGAACAAGATGTAAAATAACAAGCCAAAATACAATGATGAACCTGAACAAATCAACAATGGTCGAGAATTTTGATCCGACCTCCTAATCTCCAATTCGAAAGGTTTAAGTCACTACTTTGTATTCCCACACAAGGTTAGCCTTACAAGGATATAACATACACAATACCACAAGATAATACTTCTTATTCAACTAGACTAAAGGGTGGAGGCAAGAATCTAATTTGAGAGATTCCAAGAACCACAAAAGAGGAGAATCGAGGATTACCCAAAACTAAAGGATATGACTTACAAACAAAACCAAATGGAAAAGAGAGACCAATCAAATATGAAGTGCAAAGAGATGGAACCAAACATGCAAGGTGAAAGAAACCAAAGTTGAGAGCGACGACTTGAACACCTTATATACACTGGCGAGCTGAAAAGATCCAAGGACCTCACAAGATCTAAGCTGGAATCAAGAGCCGGAAGAAAAAGTGGTAGAACCAAACTGATGATTAGAAGATCCGGAGAAGAAGGAACATCAGCCACTTTGCAAAGAAAGATCCAAACAAACAAACAAACAAACAAACCCAAAAGCAATATGGGAGAGCCAACAAACCGAAAAGCAAAGAAGACAAAAACCAAGACTCCTCCAGTACCGACGAGGAGTGCCGACCACATGAGAGAAAGCAGAAACAAGAGTAGAGAGAAGGGAGAGGAAATGTTTAAGAGAGAGGAGATGGTGAGACTGATTATCCATAGTTGAGTTATACATATTATATTTTGTATTTTGAATGTGTAGTTCTTGTTTATTTGGAAAGGTTTAGTATTTATAGTTAATTTTTTATTAAAGTTGAGTCTTAAAACGTAAATTATAAAAGGATGTGAATATATATTTGAAGTTTTTTGTTGGCGGAACTCACCCTAAGAACTTTCATTTTAAGGATCACCGACTTTCAAAACGAAGTTTTTCGTTGGAGATGTTCTGACATCAATTCAAAACACTGAAGACATCTCCAACAATTCCTCAACCTTTAAATTTATAGGTTTTCGTTCTCAAAGAGATCTAAACCCATTTGAATTTTCACTTTTCATTTGCTCCCTAAAGTTATATATCAAGAATATAGTTCTACTAATATTAATGTTTGTACCACTTTAATCCTTATAATTATATTTCACTTAAATATTTAAAATAAACCTTTGTTTGTATATATATTATTCATAAATAAGATATATGAAAAATTTAAAATTAAAATCAGAATCATTAATATAACATAATATTATGTAAAGTAGATATATTATGACTATTTTGTAACTTTTCTCTTTAGTACTTTTTAAAACAAATTAAAGATTTGGTCACCTGATGAAGCCAAAATATCTATAGCTGAGTTATTAATAATGTGGATTGCATTTTTAGTGTGAATCTATTATTTATTTATAAAATTTAGTGTTTTTAATTTTTTTATTTATAAAATTTTAGTGTTTCTATTTATTTTTTAAGAAAATAAATACTTAAATGTAAAATGCAAAAGATTAAAAGAATATTTGAGGTCTTTTGGTCACTCAGCCTCAAACCCTAATCCCATAAACTAAAATCCTTGGTTTTGCATTGTACGTAGAGTGGAAAGTGTGTCATTTTCCATAATTATGAGGATAAAATGTAATGGAATTTTCATCCCCAGTGTGATCTCATGCGTGCATGTCTTGAAACATCAACCATGCTCTAGATCAACCAAACACAAATGCTTAGGACATATATGTAACGTCCGACCGTCCACGACTAATGGATCATCTACGTCTATTCACTAGGCATGTAGATCCTATCCCATTTTAACGGCCGGTCTGTTAATTTTCCAACGCTCTAGAGTCATATTTACTGACCTTGCAATCAGCACATGACTTTCCTCCGTGCTTTGGCCTCACTTACACGGTGTCGCGAATCACTTTCCGATAGATCACCCATCTTTAGACTACTCTAGCTCAAGCATGCTTAACTCTGAAATTCTCTCTAGATGTGCTCCCGAAAAGGTAAGTGCACTTTGGTGATATAGGTAGCCAAATAAATTCTCTTACGTCTTTCCATATATCACAATTCGGGATGTTATAATTCACCCCCTCTCAAAGAACGCAACGTCCTCGTTGCGCCCCACAACAGATCTCAAGACGCCTCTCAAGTCAAAACTGAGATGGTTAACCAGCTCTGATACCACTTGTAACGCCCCGACCACTGGTATTACGTGCGAACGCACACCAATTAACCCAATGTGCACACTACCACAATCGAATAGTATGTCGATGTAGCACTTTATGATCGAATCCACAGAGACAAAATATTACACTTTATTTTTATAGGATCAAACTCAAGCTAAAACGATAAGTTTTGTAAAGAAACAATTCGTGAGAAACAAGTAATTAAATTGGGTTTTAATTTCAGGATATAAGGATGTCAACCTAGGGTATCTCATTGGGTGTTAACCATGCTGAACCAAACAATTATTCAAGCTTTTTAAGTGCAGCCTAGAACTAAGATTTCTCAACTAGAACACCCTGCTCTCGCGGGTGTGCTCCTTTCACAGAGGAGCAAAGGTACCTATGCTCTCCCGTGGACCAATAATTGACAGCAAACATTAAGCACAGACCTAATATGCTCACATCACACCCTGATATCTACTTTCGCTGACCAGGGATGTGATGCTTGCTCTCAACAGATCTAGCAACCTAATTCAGGATTAATGATAAAAGATTAAACTTTGAATCAAATACTAAGTGATCAAATCAGAATCAGCATTAAGAACAGTGGAGAACAAAGGCGAGAATGATGCTTATCTATGTTTAGTTCAATGGATTAACACCCTAGAACCCCAGGTTAACAAATCGACTACTCAATCATGGCACAAAAGAACACACAAATCATGACTGAATAATGCATTAGATAAATCAAGGTATAAAGAGGGTTCAGGGATTTCTTCTCTAGAAACCAAGAGGAGGAAGCCTTGGCCCTTACAAAATAGCTAGAACAAATCTTCAACAAAAAGTCTCAAAATAGTTTCTTGTGTAAAAACTAGTAAAACTCTCTGTGTGTCTTTGAGTATAGGCGGCCAAAGATATTTTATTGGAGGGACGGCGCCTGCTAGGGTAGAGAGGGAGTGCTTTTTGAATCTTTCCCGAAATAGATCAGAGGTCTCATTAAAGGATGGGAGCAAAGGGGGGGGGGTTCGCTCCGCGATAGAGGGAGCAGGCAGAGGGTTGCTCCGTTCGGATGCTCTCAATGGAAAACTATGGTTTTTGCATTCTTTCTTCTATATGCTCCTTCTGGTGCATTCCAACTCGTTCTACACCTGAAATAACTCAAAACACACTAAGAACACTCCAGGAAAGCACAAATATGATATGCAAAGTATGTGTGTATTATGTCAAAAACAGCACATATCAATTCCCCCAGACTTGGGTCCTTGTTTGTCCTCAAACAATATCAAGTTCCAGATCAATGGGAAAAGTTTGAAAGTTTGGGAACTCTCTCATTTCAGCAACCATACTTTAACCACAAATCTCTGAACCATACAAGCAGACATATTAGGACGGCACACCCTTACCAGAACCCCCACTGTCTGCTGTTCAAATCGGCTCCATACTCTATATCTCATACCTGCAAAAGTCAAACTTTCCAGACAAAAACTCCTTATATTCATTTAAGATCAGTGTGAGGTTCTTGTCATAGGCATTATTCGGGGAAAATAGGCTAGGTATGAGACAGGATTTTTCAGTGTTTAAAGTGGAGTTAACAAGTGTTTAGGGTTTACCATGTCTTTTTAGAGGATGCAGGATATCACACAAATTTGACAGAGAGGATGGATCCATTGATCTCAACAACCCTCACTCATTTTCTCTGAAGAGAAATCGTCGTGGAGCACTGACTCCTCTGCTCCGTAGGTTTGCTCTCTTCCTTTCAGATCACCCTTTCTACACACTGTTCCATCTCCCACTTCAGTTCTTTGCTTCCCTGAACTACCAAGGGCAATGTTTCGACTCTTCTCCTTCTCATCTTTTCTTAGAACTCTTGGAACATAAATAATACTGATTTTTTTTTACTGACTTGAATAATGAAATGACGAGTTCTGATGATGATGATGATGATGAGAAGGAGGTAATTACATATATTGTGCCCCTAGTGGTTCTGACTTAAGCATTTCTTTCACCATTTGATCTTTTATGCTCGGATCACCCTACTGACTGCTCTCTTCTTTTTAGATCATCCCTACTGACTGCTCTCTTCTTGTCGGATCATGTACGTCTTTGCTCTGAAGCGTAGTGTGTGAGAAAAACGAGTGAGAGCAGTGTTGATCCGTTCCTCTCCAGCCCTTTTGCACATATATGCTCATATGAAACTTAAAAAACAGAATGCATGAGGGTGAAACAAAGGTTTTAAGGTTCATGGTGGGAACTAGCTAAAGATGAGCTAGCCACTCAGGATCAACAAGATGGATAGAAAGAATTAGGATGTCCTGAGTGTAATCTCGTTTCCCTAATCTAACGCCCATAAAAAGAAGAATTAAGTCAATATTAGGTTCAAGTTAGGTGGAGTTTAAGTCTTTCCAGAATAACCTCTACAAGCAAAAATCTTCTAGAGAGCAAGGTGAGGTAAAGTCAGGGAGTGTTCCAGGTCCAGGTGAACGTCTTTCATCACTGCTAAGGTCACTGAATAAGATACTTAGAGCACGAGATGGTTAGAAAGCATCATAAAATAAGGTCATGATTCCCACATAAGTTTGACTGACTCGATCCTAGGACTGACTCAATAAATGAAAACAGACACATGACAGGCTCTGGAAATAAAACAGAAGGAAATAGAGTTCAAATCACACAAGTGCCTCCCCCAGACTTACTTCACACTGTCTCTGGTGTGAAAATAAATCTAGAGTCAGCGAAATTATACATAAACAGCAGTGGATAGTACAGAGAAGAAGGGATAGGAGTGGGGTGATGATACTCATTCCGTTGCGTAGCTGTCGGATTGCTCCGCGTGGCGGATGTTCCTACCTAGGCGATATCTTGGTGTAGATGTTCCTGCTCCGGAGGCCTGGTGTGGGGGACGTTTTCCCTTCTTGCGCGAGCTGGTGGTTGGCTTGCTGAGACATCCGCCTGTGAGGGTAAGAAGGATCCTCTGCATGAGGCTGTTGTTCTTGCGGTGCGAGTCCACTACCCAGCGCCTGTAAGCTGCATCATCTGCGTAATCATCGAGAGGACCAAGGTCATAAGAGGTCGGTGTCACGTCCTTGACGTCTTCAATGTCAACATCTTGCTGTGGCGGTTCAGCTCTCGGATCAGCGCACAAGTGCTCAGGTGCGGGGAGGAATCTGATGTTCTGGAACGCCTGGATGTTGGTGATGGAGGGCTGCGGCAAAGTGCAGTACAAGGTGTTCCCCTCAGTGTCCAGGAATGTGTAAGTCTTCTCGTCCCTGAGCATCTGGAAAATGATGAGATAGGGGATATCAATGTACTCATGGGTGTCGTTGAACTTGTAGGGTGTGAGGTCAACGTCGCAGTGATCGAACAAAGGGGTAATCAAGCTTCCACAGCGGTCTGCAGTCTTTGCGCCCTCCTTCTGAAACGCTCTGCCTTTCTTTTCTGTTAGGGCCTTGGCGAAAATGAATCATGGATTGGCGGTTACTTCTGCAGTGGGCATGTCAGGGTCGTTATTTCGGATTTCTTCCTCAATGCCCAAGTATAGGAACTGAAGCTCGCCTGTTGTAACCCTGGAATTGCAATCCTTGGAGAAAAGCATCTGGCTCAAGACTTTTGCGACAATCCGAAGTGTAGGGTTCCTGATCTGAGATTGGTTGGCCGCGCGGGGTTTGTAGTCACCAACTGCGATGAGTCCCCAGAAAGGATCAGCGGGTGCGAATCGGTTGGCAAACTTGAGACCGGTGGGCTCATTTTCCATCTTGAGTAACCCAATGAACTCGTCCATGGAGACAGTGTTCTTGACACCGTTAGCGAAGAAGCAGAAGGTAGCAGTTTCAAAGCTTTGATGATCGGGGTCAGCGAACGTGATGTAAGCTGAAGCAAGGCATTGGCGGACCAAGTCTGGGTACAAGTCATAAGTCTCGTAGCAGAACTCGTCGATACCAATCGCATGAAGTATGGCGTGGACGTCCTCGTGAAGGCCCAGATCGCGCATAGAAGACGCGTTGACAAACCGTGTTGGCAGCATTGAGACCTCAAGGAGGGCATTGTAGTGCTTGGAATCGGACCTATCCCATCTGTCAAGCGATTGGGGTGGGATTTTTGGGTCATTGATTGGTATCGGTGTCCCTTCTTGACGCGGCCAAGGGTAGGTGAGCGGTGTGTCATCGTCATCACTGAGGCGCAGTGTGCGTTTAGCTGATTTCTTAATTCTTGGCATCTGCAAAACAAACAAACCCAAGTGTTAGCTTCGTCTCCTTTGGTTGCTAAGAAAAGATGCGACCTTTCATCACAAATTTCCAAGAATTGGAATGTTTTTGCATGTCTTTTCTAGCAACCGAGAATTCAACTATCACATCACAAACTCGCAAAATCGAATACATAGCGCCATTCAACCATCTTCTTCTCCCTAAATCAAACCCTATTCTTACTCAATCGGTTTTTCATGCTTCTAAAGTGAATACTAACAGTATGGAAGTTATCAATTCCGGTCCAGCAACCTAGAATCGATCTATGAAGAGCAAAGAAGCATGGAGGATTGGATTCTCAAACCATATGCATATGAACCGAGTTTTAAGTTGAGCGATTAGGGGTGATACCTTGGTCGATCTGTGAAAACAACTTGAGAAGTGGTTCGATCGCAAGAAGCTAAGCAGTTTAGGACCAAAAATCGTCAAAAACGGTTGAGAAACGAGGGAGTTCGAGTTTTTGGTGAAAAACTTAGAGAAAACTGAAATAATGGTGGCTAGGAAAGAAGAAGGGTTTTAATAAGAGCCCCCCAAAAAAAAAATTTATTATTATTTTTTTTTTATAAAAACTGAAACTCATTGAGTTAAAAACAAAATAGAAACAAAGGAGAATCCTAAAAATAATTTAAACTTACCAGTGGGTTGCCTCCCACCAAGCGCTTGGTTGGAGTCACTAGCTTGACTTTGGTTGCCTTGGTTAGGCAATAGATGGATCACTTAGAGGAGTTTCTTCCCCGTCAGTGACGACTGTGTCAGCGAGGTAAGGCTTCAGCCATTTTCCATTCACGACGAACTCTGCTCCCTTTGTGTCCAGCAACACGATGGCTCCATATGGTCAAACTTCTTTTATCGTGAAGGGTCCAGACCATCTTGATCTCAGCTTACCAGGAAACAGCCTCAACCTTGAGTTAAAGAGCAAGACCTGATCGTCAGGTTTGAAATTCATGTTAATGATCCGCTTGTCATGGTACACTTTTCTCTTTTACTTGTAGATCAACGAGCTCTCATATGCTAAGTGTCTGATTTCATTTAGCTCGTGAAGCTGAATGGAGCGCCTTTCTGCTACGGTTTTTAGGTCGAAATTGAGCAACTTGACAGCCCAGGCTGACTTGTATTCGAGCTCTACGGGGAGGTGATAAGCTTTACCTAAACCAGATTGAAAGGAGTAGTCCCGGTAGGTGTTTTGTAGGCTGTTCTATACGCCCAGAGGGCGTCGTCAAGCTTGATTGACCAATCCTTGCGCGAGGTGTTCACTGTCTTCGGCAGTATGCTCTTTATTTCCCTGTTCGAAACCTCAACCTGGCCACTGGTCTGTGGGTGATACGCTGTTGCTACCTTGTGTTTCACTCCATTCTTCTTCAACAAACCCTAAAAAATCTTGTTGATGAAGTGCGTACCTCCATCACTGATAACCACTCTAGGTATCCCAAACCTTGGAAAAAATGATGGATTTGAACATCTTCACCACCACTTTAGCGTCATTGGTCGGGCTTGCTATGGCTTCAACCCACTTGGACACGTAGTCCACAGCAACTAAAATGTACTCATTCTTGAAAGAAGGGGGGGAAAGGTCCCATGAAGTCGATCCCCCATCAATAAAACACCTCGATTTCCAGAATGAAAGTTTGAGGCATTTCATTCCTCTGGCTGATGTTACCTTGCCTCTGACATGAACCGCATCTTGAGATGAAAGCATTAACATCACGGAACATGGTTGGCCACCAGAATCCTGCTTGGAGTATCTTGGACGCGGTGTTGAAGTGGCGAAGTGCCCTGCGTAGGAGGACCCGTGACAGTGGTAGATGATCTCTGGAATCTCTTCCTCAGACACACATCTTCTAAAAATCCCATCCTTGCAATGCCGGTACAAGTAAGGCTCATCCAAAAAATAGTATCTTTCATCTCGTAAGAACTTCCTGTTTTTGTTTCCTGTGAAGTCCAGTGGTTCCTTGTCAGCTTCTAGATAATTGGCCATCTCAGAAAACCATGGCAAATCTGGGTAGGTCTTGTTGATTACCGAGATGAAGTTGCTTCGCGGACTGGAGCAATCGTCATGGAGCAATGACACCTCTGCTCCACATAGGTTGATCGCGTAGACTTGCTCCACAGGCTGAATGTCATCTAAAGCTGTTTCTTCATCAACTCTCATGCGTGACAGATGATCTGCTACTCCATTCTCAATCCCCTTCTTGTCTTTAATTTCCAGATCAAACTCCTGGAGTAAGAGAATCCACCTCAATAAGCGCGGCATCGCATCTTTTTTGGTTAAAAGGTGTCGCAGAGCAGCATGGTCTGTGTGCACTATGACCTTGGAACCAACCAGGTATGATCTGAATTTCTCAAAAGCGAACACAATCGCTAGTAGCTCCTTCTCTGTTGTAGCATAACGACATTGTGCGTCATCCATCGTTCTGCTCGCATAGTAAATAACATGGAGCTTCTTGTCTTTACGCTGTCCCAGCACTGCTCTAACAGCAAAATCACTGGCGTCTGTCATGATTTCGAACGGAGGATCCCAGTCCGGTGGTTGCACTATCGGAGCGCTGATTAGAGCCCCTTTTATCGTGTGGAAGGCAGCTAAACAGTCACTGTCGAAATCGAACTTGATCTCCTTGCAGAGCAATCTGGTCAGCGGTCTTGCAATCTTGGAAAAGTCCTTGATGAATCGCCTATAGAAACCAGCATGTCCGAGAAAACTCTGGATCCCCTTGACTGATGTAGGCGGTAGCAGACTCATCACCACTTCGATCTTGGCCTTGTCTACCTCGATCCCCTTCTCTGAGATCTTATGGCCAAGCACAATGCCATCACGTACCATGAAATGGCAGTTTTCCCAATTCAACACAAGGTGCTTCTCTTCACATCGCTGCAAAACCCTGCACAAATTGGACAAACAAAGAGAAAAAGAGTTTCCATAGACACTGAAAATCATCCATAAAAACTTCCATTATGTCCTCAATCAAATCAGTAAAAATAGACATCATGCAACGCTGAAATGTCGCAGGAGCATTGCATAAGCCGAATGGCATCCTCCTGTAGGCAAATGTACCATTGGGGCATATAAAGGTCGTCTTCTCCTGATCAACTGGATGGATGGGTAACTGAAAGAAACCTGAATAACCATCTAAAAAGCAGTAATATGGGTGGTTAGCCAATCTCTCAAGCATTTGATCAATAAATGGAAGTGGAAAATTATCCTTGCGAGTCGCGGCATTCAATTTGCGAAAATCTATGCACATGCGATGGCCAGTGACAGTCCTAGTAGGTATCAATTCATTCTTTTCATTGGTGATCACAGTGATTCCACCCTTTTTAGGAACTACATGAACAGGACTAACCCATTTACTATCAGAAATTGCATAGATTACACCAGCCTCTAAAAGTTTCATTATCTCTTTCTTAACAACATCTTTTAGATTCGGGTTTAACCTCCTCTGATGTTCTACAGAAGTCATTGATTCATCTTCTAGATGTATTCTATGCATGCACAAATCAGGAGAAATTCCAGGTATATCAGCCAGAGAATATCCTAAAGCTTTTAGATATTTTCTAAGTTCGCACAAGAGCAAGGCGGTTTCTACATTGTTCAGTTCTGAATTAACAATAACTGGATATGTAGAATTAGGGCCTAAGAAAGCATACCTGAGCCCAGCTGGGAGGGACTTTAATTCCACCTTTGGAGCTTTCAGCTCACTCCATGGTTCCTGGAGCAGGGTCGCCGGAGCAATCGGCTCGCAGGAAGTACCTTGCTCTCTCTCTACCAGACTTAGGTACGCGACCATCCTTCCTATACTCTTGCTGGAATCGAGCATATTTGCGTAGCCGTCGGCATCTATGTTCTGGGTGGTCTGTTCCGTCCCAGCTCTGATCAGAGCTACTTTCAGTGGGTCATCAGATAAAATTTCTTCAAGCATACCCCCTGTAAGTTCCAGAACATTATCACCATCTTCCACATGATAGGTTTGGCCATCCATCAACGGTTTCTTGAGTAGTTTATCCATCTCAAACTTCATAACCATATCTCCTAGCTGAAGATCAATCGTCCCGTTTCTGATATCGATGATTTCTCCAGCTGTGCATACGAAAGGCCCCAAAATTTGTGGGTCCTTGGGTTCGTCATTGAGCTCCAAAACAACAAAATCGGCTGGAACAACTGTATTGCCGATATGGACTTGTAAATCCTCTAGAACACCCACTGGAAGCTTAACTGATCTGTCAGCAAAGATCAAGGAGATCCTTGTCGGCTTTAAAGCAGTGAAACCAAGGCGCCTGGCAACTGAGTAAGGCATAATGTTGACACTAGCACCAAGATCACACAAAGAACATGGGAAAAGTGTACTCCCGATCTGAACTGAGAGAGCAAACTTCCCCGGATCGTCGCGCTTCGTGATCGTCTTGTTCTGGAGCAAAGCACAGCACTGCTCCGATACCAGCATCATCTCACTTTCTTCTGTGATTTTTCATGAGATCAATCCCTTCATCAAACTGCGCATAGAGGGGATCATCTGAATCGCATCGATCAAAGGAAGCTTGATCGTTAGCTCCTCGAGCATCTTTTAGCACTTACCCTCCTCTCGATCCTTGCGAGACTTCTTCACTGGAACAGGGTAGGGTACTCTGGGGTGTAAACTCGTTTGGGAATACTCAGAGCGACCTCATCAGGCTGCTCTGTAGTAGTCGGAGCGACCCCAGGGGATTGCTCTGGAATAATCGGAGCGACCCTATCAGGTTGCTCTGAATTTCCTTCTGTCTCTGGAGCATCCTCAGCAGGTTGATCTGACTTTTTCTGCTTAGCTTTCTCTGCAGCAGTAAATCGCCTTGGTGTTGAATCACTCAGTTGCCTACCACTTCTCAATTCCACTGCATTGCACTCCCTTGGATTTCTATCAGTATTTCCAGGGAGCGTCCCTTGCTGTCTCTTGACACTCTCTGCAGTCTGAGCGAGAGCAATGTCAATGTGGCGCATGTGACTGCTCACTGTGTCATATTTCGTGTTGAGCTCAGTGAACATGTTGTCCATCCTTGTGTTGATATCAGAAGTAGCTTGGTTCAACGCCTTAACCTGTATCTGTTGACTCTGGAGCAGCTGCTGCATCATGTTCCCCAGGGCTTTCATCTCACTCTGTCCGCTCCCTGAATCAGCTGGAGTACTCTGCTGGTTGCTCTGCTGATTTTGATGGCTCTGATTTTGGTTCTGGCTCTGAAATCGGTTCTGAGCTTGGTTGAAAACAAAATTCTTGCCTTGGAAACTCGAAGGGAAACCTCTCTGCTGCGGAGCACCTTGCTGGTTTCGCTGCATTTGATCTCCAGAATTTTCTGCATTGTTGCTCCGGTAAAAGGGGAGGTTAGGGTTGCTCCGCTGGTTCTGGTAGTAGTTCCGGTTCTGCACATACCCTTGACCATTGATGTAGAGAACTTCCTGATGATCCTCGCCCCTTTTTCCGCCTTCAGAAACAGCTAGATCTTTAGCTATCTCCTCTGGTGTTGCCTCGTCCATGTACATGACTTGGCTTTCGTTGCTCTTCAAGAGTAGATCAACCTTAGCAGTGAGTTCCTCTTTCCACTGACCATCAACACTGTTCACCTTCTTGGAGCGATCTGTTTCTAGGTTTTTGTTCACAGAACTAGCAGCCATGTTCTCTATCAGCTCGTAAACGCCCTCGATAGTCTGTGTCATGAAGTCTCCCCTGCTCGCAGCATTGAGAGCATAATCGAATGGTATGTCGATGTAGCACTTTAGGATCGAATCCACAGAGACCAAATATTACACTTTATTTTTATAGGATCAAGCTAAAACGTTAAGTTTTGTAAAGAAACAATTCGTGAGAAACAAGTAATTAAATTGGGTTTTAATTTCAGGATATAAGGATCTTAACCTAGGGTATCTCATTGGGTGTTAACCATGTTGAACCAAACAATTATTCAAGCTTTATAAGTGCAGCCTAGAACTCAGATTTCTTAACTAGAACACCCTGCTCTCGCAGGTGTGCTCGTTTCGTGCAGGAGCAAAGGTACCTATGCTCTCGTGTGGACCAATACTCAACAGAAAAAATTAAGCACAGACCTAATATGCTCACATCACACCCTGATATCTACTTTCGCTGACCAGAGATGTGATGCTTGCTCTCAACAGATCTAGCAACCTAATTCAGGATTAATGATAAAAGATTAAACTTTGAATCAAATACTAAGTGATCAAATCAGTATCAGCAGTAAGAATAGTGGAGAACAAAGGCGAGAATGATGCTTATCAATGTTTAGTTCAATGGATTAACACCCTAGAACCCGAGGTTAACAAATCGACTACTCAATCATGGCACAAAAGAACACACAAATCATGATTGAATAATGCATTAGATAAATCAAGGTATAAAGAGGGTTCAGGGATTTCTTCTCTAGAAACCAAGAGGAGGAACCCTTGGCCCTTACAAAATAGCTAGAACAAATCTTCAACAAAAAGTCTAAAAATAGTTTCTTGTGTAAAAACTAGTAAAAACTCTCTGTGTGTCTTTGAGTACAGGCGGCCAGAGATATTTTATTGGAGGGACGGCGCCTGCTAGGGTAGAGAGGGAGTGCTTTTTGAATCTTTCCCGAAATAGATCAGAGATCTCATTAAAGGAAGGGAGCAAAGGGGGGTTTGCTCCGCGATAGAGGGAGCAGGCAGAGGGTTGCTCCGTTCGGATGCTCTGCGATGGAAAACTCTGGTTTTTGCATTCTTTCTTCCTTATGCTCCTTCTGGTGCATTCCAACTCGTTCTACACCTGAAATAACTCAAAACACACTAAGAACACTTCAGGAAAGCACAAATATGATATGCAAAGTATGTGTGTATTATGTCAAAAACACAACATATCAACCCCCCACGGCTAATGGACCACCCACGCCCACTCGCTCGGCCCATGGATCCCATCCTATTCTAACGGTCGGTCTGTTAATTTTCCAAGGCTCTAGAGTCATATTTACTGACTCTGTAATCACCACATGAGTTTTCTCCATGTTTTGGCTGACCTTCCAGATAGGTCACCATTCTTAGACTACTCTAGCTCAAGCACGTTTAACTCTGAAGTTCTCTCTGGATGTGCTCCGAAATAAATAAATGTATTTTGGTGATAAAGATAACCAAATCAATCCTTCTATACTTTTCCATATATAATAACTCGGGATGTTACAATACATGTCCATAAAGACGCCAGAGTTTACATCCGCAGAACATGACCGTCCAGTTGCGAGGACCATAAAGGTGGGAGACTTTAAGTATGTGGAATCTGAGACACAGATGTCAAGGTTTCGAGGATCCATGAAAGTTAAATTCTAAGTTTATGTAAATTGGTTAACTACCCTTAATATTTAAACAAAGAAATAGAACTACCCAAAATATCCATCATGATTCAATTATTTACGGTGGGGAAACCATTTAAAAGAAAGATGATAGTAGTCTCTAATGAAGAAGACCTTGTTCGGAAACTCGCTAGGCGCTGTGCATGCGGTGTACCGGGGCCTAGCGATTTATTAGAAAATCGGAAAAAATCGAAGAGTATTCGGAGAGGAATTTTTTGTACATTTATATGTATTATACTTCCTTTATACGTATAATATAACATTTTATGTATAATACGTGTTTATATATATAAAACATCATTGGTATTAAGTAACATGCATTTATAAATGCATACCAAAATAGATCACATAATATAATTGCATCTGTCATTTACATAATATATATTTATATACATTCTAAAGCATTATTTATTGTAAATGTTCCTGATGAAACTACCGATCATTCAACTCAAGTAATTCATAGTTATATTGAATCTACTAGTTGTTACCTTACTTTTACTTTAAAAAAAGGCTGTGTATGAAGGGGATATATATCGAGTACGTTGATTTTTTATCAAAATTATATTGCTTTTACAATTAGGGTTTCTAAGAATGAAAGATTGTTTTAAAAAAAAAATTGTTAGAGAATTTGTTGTTGGGAGAAGAGACGGGAATTAGAGGTGTGGTTATGGGCTTGGCTAGGCAATTAGTTACGCTGAGGAAGTAACGAGTTTAGCTTAAGCATTTTTTCTTATTACTCGGCCGTTTTTTACAGTTATACGCTTTCCACGTCACTAACGCGGCCAAGCGTAGATGTCACCGAACAGTCTCAATTCGCCACGGTCGCATCCCGATTCACGTTTAATCGTTTGCATAATCGGCAACACGTCCTATTTTTTGAACAAGGGAACAAGATAACATAAGCGATCCCAAAAAAAAAAAAGATAACATAAATAAAGTGCAGTTACACAAATAAATAGAGGAAGGTGATTGATGAGAGAAGTCTAATTTCTGGTCTCATTTTGAGTGCTTTCTTAGCAGGCATCGATGATTGCATCCCACTGTTATTCCAACTTTCCACGCGTGTGTTTTTGTTTTCTCTTTCAATCTATATATGTATCAAGAATATAATCTCCTAATTTATCATTACAATTATACGATTTTTTTACGTTAAACGGTTATTCTTTTATTGAAGCTTGAGATTTGGATAACCACATTGAAATAAAACAACAAAAAAACAAAGTTTTCTATGAAAAATGTTACATTCTTATCTCAAAAATTTCAAATTCCATTTTGAATTCGTGGGATATAATGTATCTCGAAGTTTGGAAAACATATGATCAATGTTTTGATTATCTCTAGTTCTGTTGCAAAATTAGACCAAGCTCCAGGATCCTTTACCTTCGTAATCAAGTTCTTGCAGTTCGTCCAAAAACGCTGATATAATGAATGTTGAAACATGTTTTCTATCGTCCTTCATAGTGTTTCTACTTCCGAATACAACAAAGTCTCTCTTTCCTTTGAATTTCAAATTCCTATAAACTGAATCTTCCCAAAATTATCTTTCTACTCTTAATCACATCCATTAAAATGAGTTGTGGAAATCAATGAACCATCTACCATAAAAACATTCTCCAAACTTCTCACTATGCTCCTGAGGATTAGAATTAACCATCTAGTTTGCACTAATACAATTATATAGTTACAATGAGTCAACTTGTACTTAGGTATATAAAAATTCAAATTTCTAAATAGTTTGGTCTCCGTTTAACTTTTACTAAGTTGACCTGCTAAATAGGCCACCTCAAGAAAGTTATACAAAAACTATTAATGGTGATAGCATGAAATTATGAATGCAAAAGATTAGCAGATGAAGATGTACCACTGAATGAGTGGGCGAGGTTGATAATATAAATGGGAATAGCTTTTACATCAAGTAAAAATATTACGAGATATTTTTTCGGCAAAAGTAATACTTGATTAATGATAAGACGTTTCTTATAGCCATGATCATGAAATGGATGATTGACTGTAGTTGAACTATTGGACTGATTTATTTTTATTATTCATTGTGGAGGAGATTTAACACAACGATCGATATCATTTGGGTTCAACTGTCTTACTGTATTTTCGTATATTTTATATCACCGACTTGGCGACTTGGCTAACCGAATTAACGTAAGCTTACGATTTTCATTAAATAAAAATAAACAGATTATAATATTTTAGAAAAATAAGACCATAAAAGACATTTTCGTCATATAAGAACAAAATCGAGTGGATTAAATAAGAGGATAGCTATCAAAACAGATATGAATAAAACATATGATAGGATGAAATAAGAGGATAGCTATCAAAACAGATATGAGTAAGGCATATGATAGGATGGAATGATCTTTCATTGAGACCACTATAAGAAAAATGAGTTTTTCTGAAGTCTGGATATCTATGATAATGAGATGCGTAACGTCAGTAAAGTACAAAATCCTCATGAATGGACAGCCAAGAGGAATATCATTCTGGAGAGAGGTCTACGACAGGGGGATCCTCTGTCCCCTTTCATTTTTATTCTGTGGACGTAAGCGCTCGTTAGCCTTTTAAATCACGCAGAGAGCCAAGGAAAGATAACAGGGATGCGCATCACGCGTGCGTACCCCTCGGTATCTCATCTTCTCTTTGCTGATGATAGTCTGTTTTTCTGTAAGGTGGAGCCCCGTGAATGTGAAGAAGTAATGAAAGTGGTCAAGGTATATGGACAAGCTTCAGGACAATGCATTAATTTTGATAAGTCTTCTTTACTCCTTGGTAAAAGAATTGGTCAGGAGGTGAGACAAGAGATTAAAGACACACTTGGGATCCAAAATGAAGGAGGAATGGGGTCATATTTAGGTATACCAGAGGATATAAGTGGGTCCAAATGTAAGCTCTTTGCCTTCATTAAGGATAAGCTGAGAAGTAGAGTGAATGGATGGACTGGCAGATGGCTTTCTAAAGGCGGGAAAGAAGTTATGATACAATCAATCCTGCTTGCTCTTTCGACATATGTAATGTCTTGCTTTCTTCGCCCACTGGAGATTTGTGAGAATTTAGCTAGTGCCGTTGCACAGTTCTGGTGGAGCTCAAACCCGCCAAAAAGGGGTATTCACTGGTCAACATGGGACAAACTATGTTTACCCAGAGAAGAAGGCGGAATTGGCTTTAGGATGATACATGAGTTTAACCTTGTGTTACTAGCAAAGCAACTATGGAGACTGGTACAGAACCCAGACTCTCTAGTAGCCCGCGTCTTGAGAGGCCGGTACTACAAATTGAGTACGCCATTGCGTCAAATCAATGCTAGTAGCCCATCATATGTGTGGACAAGTATATCGGCCGGAAGAGAACTGCTATTATTAGGAATTAGACAAAAAGTACACTCGGGATATGAAGTTAAAGCTTGGGAAGATCCTTGGATACCTGCTATACCTGCGAGGCCAGCAACCCAATTGGCACCGGTTTTGCGTCCGAACATGCGAGTGAGCGATTTGATTAATCAAACTACGAAGACTAGGGAGGATAGCCAACTTCAACATTAATTATTTTTTAACGGCCTCAAATGTTTTTTAAGAAACCAAGGAATTGAGTCCAAGGTAGCCAAAATGGTGAGCTTGAAGTTAATAAAAAAAACTAGAACAAGAGATCTCAAAGGATGCAGAAGAGACAACAAGTGAAACACAAAAAATTCTGTCGGAGTTTTGAACTAGAGAAAACTCATAAAGCATTTGAAGACTTCTCGAAAAAATCAACCCACCGGTGATCGAGAGCTCCACCTTCAAGCAAAGATGCTGTTATGGTGGGTCGTCCTCAATATCCTAAGAATAGACATCGAAATATAAGAAGAAGAAAACTAGTGTCACCATAGGTGTATTGTTGCCGGTTCTTGTACTAAGGAACAAAGGTCCTTGATGGTGTTCTTCACACTACAAGAAAATTCGTCCGTTATTAGGACGGGTTTTCCTCGTTATTTCCTAGTAAATGGACATTTACTAGGAACTTACGAGGAAACGCGTTTCCTCGAAACACGTTCATCATAAAGTCTTTTTCCACGTAAAGTCCTAGCGAATTTACGAGGAAACTTTTCCTCGTAAGGCCGTGGTGGACTTTTCCTCGTAAGGCCCTCGTAGGCTTTCCTCGTAAGCTCGTAGTAAGATTTTCCTCGTAAGATCGTAGTGATGAATTACGAGGAACTTACTATAACCATTTACGAGGACATTACTTGGAATAATTTACGAGGATTTTGCTTCGAAATGTTTTTTCCCTATTAAAAAAATGAATTATAAATAATTATTTTATTTTTTAAAAATAAAAAAAAATCAAATTATAAATAAAAATAAATAACTAAATATTTATAAATAACTAAATAATATACAATGAAGTTTTAAAATTCATAATAGATAATTAAAAAAAATAAAAACTATGGATGCTGGTCGTGAAATTGCCGAACGAACTCGTTCTGGCTCGCCAAATCCTGCTCCTCTCCTAAGTTGGTTGTCGGTTGTGACTGTGATGGTGGATGCTGTTGGGTTGGAATCCCTCCGCGTTCCCGTCTCTGACGCAACATCTCCTCCAAATGCGGGTTTCCTACCGCCATAATCTCGAGAACATCGGTGAGAGAAGTCACATGCTCGGTGAGAGAACTCACACGAGACTGCGTCGCCTGCAACTCCAAGCGCAACTGATCATTGACATCGTGCTGCTCCTGATGATAAGACGATGTCGCTGCAGGAACATCGTTAACCGAGCCAATCCCGATGATAAGACAATGTCGCTGCAGGAACATCGTTAACCGAGCCAATCCCAATGATACGCCCCGTTTTCCTAGGGGCGACCTGTAAATAAAAATATTAATTAATAACATTAAGAAAAAAATTTAAAAAATATTAAAAAGTAATAGTAAAACGAATTATTTACCTCCTCGTAAATCTTATCCACGTCAACAGTGGATAATATGACTTGACTCCCGGTCTGCTGAGTCAGCTGGGCCTGGCGTTCGTCAACTCGGGCAACAATCTCGTTGTAGATCCGCTCGGAAGCAGGATCTACAAACTGCCCACTCTTTCTCCTGTGGGTCCGCTCGTAAAGGTCTTTCAGAGATGAAAGAACTCCCGTCTCTTTAGCCTAATTTTTTTTTTAAATTAAATATTAATTTAGAATATATGTTAAAGTAAAAATTAAATAGTTATAAAAAACCATCTTACCATGTCTAGACGAACTCCCTCGTGAGGTTTTCGTTCCGTGGTGTGAAGCACCTTCGTGTTGCCATGCTCGTCTTTGGTCATGCGGTTCCCGGAGTTTGTGTTGGAGGTTCTGACCGAATCCGGTAACCCCCAATAGCTGATGAGGCCATCCCACACCGTGGTTGTGAGGCAATCGGGTTTCCCGCGCTCGTAATCGTCCACCTGATTTAAAAAAAAATTAGAATTATAATTAAAGTCAATATATATATAATATTTTTAAAACTATATATATATTATAATTTATAAATCTATACCTCATAGTCGCCCTTCCAGTTGTAGACCATATCGAGCAATCGTGTTTTTTCCTTGGCCTCAAACTCATTCTTCACCCGCTGGTGAATCCCAATAGACTAACGATACTTTTGCTGTAACCAGAAAAAATAAAAGACGGATTAGTTTAATAATATTAATAATTATAAATAATTAAAAATAAATTAACGAATTAAACTTACAGCGAAAGATTTGAACCACGATCGGGTGGAGCTGGATCGGGAAAGCATCCCTTGATACAGTCTGTGACGCTAGATCCGACACAATTGTCAAGACCAAACCTTGAAAGACAGAAAATAAATCATTAATTAGATTAATTTCTAAATATTATGTTAATTATGAAATAAATAAATAAACTTTTTAAAAGTTAAAACATACCATAATACTTTCTGGCCGTCCCGTCGTTTTGGATCTAACTCCGCCAGCCCTTCTCTGCCTGGAAGAGCCAAAATATGCCTGGAAGGGCCAAAATATCCTCCACCGTGTACACCGCAAAGGGTGCGTTCGGCGGCACCTGCAAATCGGGATGAACCCTGACCGGTGGAGGAGGAGGAGGAGGTGGTGGTGGTTGCGGGGACGCCGTAGAAGCTCTCTGAGTCTCGGGAATCGAAGATGAATCGGGAGCTGACGAAGATGAACCCGGAGCATCCTGACGCCCAAACATATCTCCGTAGCTTATCCCCTGGAGAGATGACGACGTCCTCTTACCAGCAGCCTTAGCAAGCTTGCTCTGTCTAGGCATCTAAATTTTTTAAAAAAAAAAACAGAAATCAAAAAATTAATTCCCCGTATAATTTAAAAAAACACTAAATAAAAAAGTAAACAAACCTAATCTAAATTACCTAAACTAACCTAATCTAAATTACCTAAACTAATCACCTAATCTAAATTCCCTAATCTAACCACCTAATCTAAATTCCCTAATCTAATCACCTAACTACGAATTAGAGAGAACCTTTAGAGGATTTAGAGAGAAGGTTGCTAGAAAATGAAAACCTGAATTGCTCGAGTATATATAAGGAATTTTGTTTCCTCGTAAAGCCCTAGTAATGTTACTAGGACCTTACGAGGAAATAGCTATGCCCGTGTTTTTATTTCCTCGTAAGGTCCTCGTAATGGGTTTACTAGGGATTTACGAGGAAACCCTTTACGAGGAAATTGCTATGCCCGCGTTTTTTTCCTTGTAAAGCCCTAGTAACACCTTACTAGAACATTACGAGGAAATTGCTATGCCTGTGTTTTCTCTTACTAGGACTTTACGAGGAAAGGGTTTATAAATCCCTAAACTCGAAACCCCAAACCCCAAACCCCAAACCACAACTTCCTTAACTTATAACCTCTTCTACAACCAAACTCATAACCTCTTCTACACATAAACCCCAAATCCCAAATGCAAATTGATTTTGTGATTAAACAAACTTAAAACATATGTAATCCAACTTAAAACATATATAATCCAAGTTATAAACATACATAATTCATTCGGATACATTGTCGTAATCTGTTGAAACATCATCATTTTCTAAAAACTCGTCGTCTACACCTTCGTCCGTTGAGTGATCAGGAACATCTTCGTATTGACGATTATGCGGATCAATGAGTAGGATGTCATCAATTTCTGCTTCAGCTTCCTCGATCTCATTGGTGTTTTCTTCTTGTAATGGTGNTAATCTGTTGAAACATCATCATTTTCTAAAAACTCGTCGTCTACACCTTCGTCCGTTGAGTGATCAGGAACATCTTCGTATTGACGATTATGCGGATCAATGAGTAGGATGTCATCAATTTCTGCTTCAGCTTCCTCGATCTCATTGGTGTTTTCTTCTTGTAATGGTGGTTCTTCTCCAGCGATTATTCTTCCTCGAGATGTAACTTTGATAACAGCTAACCAAATTATTCCCGAGGTAGTAATCCGAGGATATGGAATGAACCAAACTTGATCTGCTTGGGAAGCTAATATGAAAGGCTCGAACTTGTTGTACCTACGAAAATAAAGATCAATACGTAAAATTTAATTAATATTGGAAACCTGGATATTAAAAAAAAAAAGAATTTGGTGTACCTTCGTCCACCGTTGACATCAACTACACCGTTCTTGTTAATCCGAACACCTCTGTTTACGACGGGGTCGTACCACTCACACTTGAGGATAACGCATTTCAAACTCATACCTGAGAATTGAACTTCATAAATCTCATGCAAGATCCCGTAGAAATCTGTTTCGCCTTTCACACATATTCCATAATTACTTGTCACCCGGTGGCTACCATAGTCGTAGGTATGAAAAGTATAGCCTCGGGTGAAATACATCGACGATGTAGTGACCTTTGCAACTGGACCTTGAATTAATTCGCGAAACCATGCGGGATACTTAGGATCGTCATAATCAACCTGCAACAAAAAATAAAATACATTAGACTTACTTTGTGGTAATGTATGCATACAATTTAAGTAATAAATAAATACATGTTTCCTCAACCACTTGATAAAGTGTTCATCTTTCCTTTTGTCTAACTCAGTTGTCGATATACCAGGTATTGCTTCTTCGACTTGAGTCTCAAATTGACTGTAAAATCATATATGTTATGTTATATATTTAATATTGAAATATATATATATATATATATATATATATATATATAAGTGTGTATGTTTATATATTTTCCTTTCAAAATAAGCAATCAATGGATGCTCGCAATTAAGAAGAATATAAAGGTGTGCACTATGGACGTCTTCATCACTCGACCACCAAACCTCTTTCAATTTCCCACCCAATTGCCCAATTTGACAAAAGATGTCTGGAACATCGTCTTCCATATATGTCGGCACGACACCACCATCATCATATCTTCTTGGAGCTCGTTTCCTTGTATGTACTTTAAGTGCAAAGTAGTACGTACTTTAAGTGCAAAGTAGTACGAAGTGAAATGTGATGTTTCTTCCGTCAAACTTCCAGCAACAATAGAACCTTCAACTCTTGCTAGGTTTTTGGCTTTTCCTTTCAAAGTTTTCATGGCCCTTTCATACTGATACATTCATCCATAGTGCACGGGTCCACGAAGTAATGCCTCATACGGGATGTGGACAACTAAGTGTTCCATGACGTCGAAAAAAGTTGGCGGGAATATTTTCTCCAAGTTGCAGATTAAGACGGGGATGTTTTCATGAAGTTGTTGGACAACTTCCACTTTAAGAGTGCGGGTGCTCAGATCCCTAAAAAATGTTCCAATTCCTTATATATATACGAAAAAAAATTATTCACATTAGTATATATATATATATATAGAAATAAATTAATCATGTCATCGTATTATATTAATTAATTACCTGAAAGTGTTTCATGTACTTTTGCCGGCAGTAGCTCCGCAAACGCAAAGGGAAGTAGTCGCTGCATAAAGACATGAAAATCATGGCTCTTCATCCCGGAGAACTTTTGCACTTTCTCAACACATCTTGAGAGATTTGAAACATACCCATCAGGGAACTTCACTTCTGAAGCCACCAAGTTGAACAACGCAAACTTTTTTTCTGATGGCAGTCTGAATATTGGAACTGGAACTTGCCCATTGCTTTTTATATGTAGCTCACTCCTTGAGCAGATATCGGGTAAGTCCAACCTTGATTTTATGTTGTCTTTCGTCTTCCCGGGGACATTCAATATAGTGTTCATGATGTTCTCAAAAAAGTTCTTCTCTATATGCATCACATCGAGGTTGTGGCGCAAAAGAAGATCTTTCCAATGTGACAATTTCCAAAATATACTCTTTTTGTGCCAATTGTGCTGAACACCATAAGAATCAAACATATTACTGAGAACATGCCAATTCCCACCACGAGGAGCTGTTTCTAGAGCATAGTAGTAATCGATTTGCGATTCGATTTGTTCTCTAGTTAAATATGGAGGAGGAGTGTCTCTGACAACCCTTTTGTGCCTGAACAATTTCTTGTTTCTTTAGTATGGGTGGTGAATGGGAAGAAATCGACGGTGACAATCGAACCAACTAGTCTTCCTACCATGCTTCAACTGAAACGCATCTGTCATTCCATTACAATAGGGACAAGCTAATCTCCCATGTGTAGTCCACCCAGACAACATACCATATGTAGGAAAATCACTTATGGTCCACAAAAGCATCGCTCGCATCGTAAAGTTTGTTTTCGTTGAACAATCATATGTCCTCACCCATGTTGACCACAAATCTCTCAACTCTTTTATCAATGGTTGTAGAAAAACGTCGAGAGATCTTTTTGGATGTTTTGGACCAGGTATTAATATTCTCAGGAATAGAAACTCTCGTAGCATGCACATCTCCGGAGGCAAGTTATACGGTGTAAGAAAGACCGGCCACAATGAATATTGTCTCCCAGACATTCCAAATGGACTAAATCCATCAGTGCATAATCCAAGATACACATTCCGGCTATTGCTAGCGAAATGTGGATGTACATTGTTAAAATGTTTCCAGGCTCTTGCATCTGATGGATGAGTCATCTCTCCATCCGTCTGAGTATGNTGGACTAAATCCATCAGTGCATAATCCAAGATACACATTCCGGCTATTGCTAGCGAAATGTGGATGTACATTGTTAAAATGTTTCCAGGCTCTTGCATCTGATGGATGAGTCATCTCTCCATCCGTCTGAGTATGCTCGGCGTGCCATCTCATCCCTCCAGCAGTCTCCTCAGATTGGTACAATCTTTTCAATCTGTCTTTGATTGGTAGGTACCACATCCTTTGGTACGGTACCCTATTACGCCCTCGACCTTGCGGTTTGAAGCGTGGCTTCTTACAAAATCGACATTATTCTAACTTCTCATCATCACCCCAGTAAATCATGCAGTTGTCGATGCAAACGTCTATCATCTCCGAGGGCAACCCAAGACTATATACCAATTTCTGAATCTGATAATAAGATTCAGCAGACACATTGTCTTCTGGCAAATACTCTTTAAACAAGTCTGTCCATGCATCCATACAATTTTCAGGTCGACTGTGATCGGTTTTAATACTCATCATTCTAGCAGCCAACGACAATTTAGACAGACCTTCTCTACAACCACTATAAATTGGCTCATTCGCAGCATCTAACATTTCATAAAACTTTTTGGCATCTAAGTTAGGTTCTTCAACTTCATCATCATCATGAGTTACAAATGCATCACCTACCATATCATGAACCCTATCATAATCTACCGTTTGTTCCTCTTGGTGATGATAGCTATTACTACTGCTACCTTCATTACGCAAATGCTCAACCGGTTCAATCTGAAAATTGCTATTACTACTGCTACCTTCATTCCTACAACTAGCATCTTCTTCATGTTGATACCAAATATAATAATATGGCATGAAACCTCTATTTACTAAAATGCTTCCAAACATTTTCACGAGGGCCTAATTTGGTATTGCAACATTTCCGACAAGGACAGAACATCTTACCACTTTCCTGCGTGAGTGGTGTATAATCTGCTTGATGCATAAACGTCTCCAACCCTTCGAGAAATTCTTTCGTCACCCTCCCGTTATTATCTCTGTGAATACATCCACTTCCGCAACTCGAAAATATTTCCCGGACCGGACATTTTTTTGTGTTTGATCAAGCTTATAGCTGATTTTTTTTGGTGTGTTTCAAATGAATCACATATGGTGGTATTTATAGAAATTTTCGAATCTGAGAATTTACTAGGAAATTGCTAGGAAAAGTAGGTACAAAACACGTTTTTGATTTAAATTCGATATTTTCTATCCATTTCCTCTTAATTTCGTAGTAACAAATCTTTTCCTCCTAATTTCGTAGTAAACAATTACTAGGACTTTACGAGGAAAAGAATTACTATGAGTTTACGAGGAAAATAAATTTTTCCTCGTAAGGGCCTCGTAAGTTTACTACGAATTTACGAGGAAACTGTTTTCTCGTACATTTACGAGAACTTTATGAGGAAAAGTGGTTTCCTCGTAAACTCGAAGTAAACTCGTAGTATTTTTACGAGTAATTATTTTCTTAGTAAATTTTTCTAGTAAATCCTTAATTTTCTTGTAGTGTCACCACCACCACCTTTCACTCAAATTTGAGAGGAGAAGCTCTATACACAAACCTTAGAGCAAGCCATAAGAGGAGACCAACTGGAGCGAGATAAAGGAGAGAATCTTTCCACCACAATTCCTCCTTGTAAGAGGTGACTACTTTCCGGAAATCAAAACCAGGAAAATTACCAATTTCCTAACCGTTTGTTATCTTATGTGATGGTCCACTTGGGACCGGTAGATACAGTATTCTTATTTTGACGAGAATCGAGATTTGGAATGATACTGCGACGTCACCTATTAATGTGACTATAGTTGGTTACTTGTGGAGATTGAAGTGCGGTGTAACTTTTTATAGAGTGAATCACAAGTGGTAACTTTAATTTATTGTATAACCTTTTATCAAATTTTGATACATTTTTGTTTCTATCGGCCTTGTACTACTTTGATTTATATGAAGATTTTTCATTTTGGTTTGCATATCGTATACTATACGATGTTGCTTCTACTATTGTAAGCGTTTAATTTAATAATGAAGAATAAATGAGGAAATGACATCAAAAAGTTGAGAGGTGGAGCTGTGACCTAATCGGCAGAACCAAAAATCCACGTCATCGAAAATACAAAAATCCACATTTCACAACATAAAAAATTAGAGGCGGATGATTCAAAAGAAAAAAAGTTGAGAGAGAAAAATGGAGGTTTGATAAATGAATCATTGATATTTCTATAATCTCCATATGTAATTAACTGCTCTTTATATTTTTATAAAACAACCTAGAATAATGGTAGATCTCTGGAATATTTTATATTTAGAAAATTAAATTTATTTAAGAAAAAGCTTGTACCATACATATGATGTGTGGAGCAAACAGAGATTATGTGGAGTAACTACAGAGGTTAGAGCACTAATGTGAAAATAATTTGGTTGGGGGCACTAAGGTGTTTATGTGTCCTAGATACTATATATACTTTTAAATTTTTTTCAAGAAAGATATTTCAGATTTAATACCTTAATTTATTTTCATAGTCTTAAAAACAAATACTAATTATTTTGAAGGAATCACACATAAGTAGTGCTCATGATGCAACGGAGCTAAACCAACTGACTGGGAGCAGGATGAGCTGATTACTGATGGCATGATGGACCAAAGAGACTTGATGAAATTCGGCCCAAGAACAAGAATGGGTCCGACATATGTTTTTCAGCCCAAACTAAAGAGGGTCAAAACCCATTTTCTTTTTCTCAAGGTCCAATTATTCGATCTCAAATCAGAAGATTGAAGGAGGCAATTGTCGGATTGGTATATACCAAACCAAACCCGAAATCAATTGAAGAACAAGACCAGAATCAAGCCAAGTTCTTCAGCTACTTATTCTTCAGTCCTACCAAGTTTTTCCCTTAGTCTATTTTTCGTTTTCTATATGTTGAAGTCTTTGGTTTAGCTCCCAATAAGCCTTTGGCATTCCCTTTGTGTTCTACATAAACCTTTTGTCGATTTCTAATTAGATGATTCACTCTTTTCATCAAAACTTTCCAAAACTTGTGAATCCTTTGTTCAACCTCTGAACATCTATCGCTTAAGATTATAACCCTATGCAAACTTTTCTAGTCATCACGTTTGTGCGGTGACCTGCTCGAATAGGCACCTCAAACAAGTGCTTGGTCTTTCCATCGGCCTTACACTTAAGAACCATCATCGTTGCTATCTTCTTCCACAATCCATCCTCTATTTTTTCTGATCTTCAAACAAACTAATCATCCCAACGATTCCATCAAAGATATCAAAACAAAATCACCCTCAGATCATACAAAAGGGATCAGAAACATCAAGAGTTTCATTAACTGGTATCAGATCAAATTAAGGACTTATGATTTAGGGATTGTTTGCGATTTTTTTTTTCTCTTTGGGAACCTTATATCGTTTTTCTGTTCATCTTCTTTTGATTCATTTTTCTTCTATTTTCCATCCGATTTTCTTCTCTATCTATCTGTATATCTGCAAGAGGGCCAACCAGGTTTTAAGAATCAAAGGAAAAGTTACAGAGAGTTGAGGAGAAATCAGACTAAGGCTAAAGAGAAATCCGGCCAGACTAAGGAGAAATTCAGCCTCTGGTGGTAAAGCCTCTTGCAACTAAAAATCTTGAAATCTTTCTATATTTTCTTCTCTTTAGGGGTAGAGTTTGCTCTGTAAAAGTTTGATCTTTTCTGTTGCTGAGATATTGGATTCATAAAGAAACTTCACTATAAAACTTGAGAGAAACACTTGAGAGATTAAGAGGCTTCAGCTAGATAAATCTGTATACCAACTTTTCCTTGTTGAGTTGGAACATGGAAGGAGTTCACATGAAGTAAGGTTCGTAAGAGAAACATCTCAGAAACCAGAACAAACAGAGCATCCAGAGGCAGACCTGATGATAGTTTAGGGACTCTCAATCTCAGAATCCCAACTTTCAGCGGTACCAATGACCATGGTGCTTACGTGGAATGGGAAAAAAGATAGATCTGGCCATTGATTGTCAAGACTTTCTGGATCAAAGAAGGCCGGGATGGCCGTAACTGAGTTTGATGGTTATGCCCTCAAGGGAAAGGCACCAACGACAAGGAATAGAGATGTGAAATGCTTCAAGTGTCACAGATTTGAGTGCTATGACAACGAGTGTACCAACAAGAAGGTCATGGTCCTACGTGAAAGTGGAGAACTGATCTTTGAAGACGAGAAGGCTGATGAATCTGCTGAAGAGGCTATAGATTACCCAGTCCAAGGAGAACTACTTGTGACAAGAAGGTCTTTAACAGTTCAATCCAAACCAGAAGAAAATGACCAAAGGAGAATTTTTTCACACTGATTGTACTATCTATGATAAACTATGTAGTCTAATTATTGATGGTGGGAGTTTTACTAATGTTGTGAGTGAAACTCTTGTAGAGAAGTTTGGATTGAAGACTGGGAAGAACCCTATGCCTTAGTTGCTTTAATGGTTGAATGAAGATGGTGAGCTGAAGATTACAGAATAAGTGATTATCCCTATAACCATTGGAGATACCAAAAAGAAATTTGGGTGATGTCTTGCCCATGGATTCCAGTCACAACTCGCATGGCAATATGACAAGAAAATTGTTCATCATGGCTTTACTAACCAGCATTCATTCACCCACTGAGATAAAAAGATTGTTCATCATGACCAAGTCCAACTTAAACTCAGGAGAATAAGCTAAAAACAAGACTCAATCGTCTGAAGGTGCTGAACATAAATGTATTCTTTATACTGCCAAGTCAGGTGACATGAGAAAAGCAGTACACCTATAGCAGTCTATGTTTTTTTTATCTATAAAGGTGCACTAGTTTCTTCTTCTAACCTTGCACTGAAGCTTCCAAGTGTTTTTGAATTTCTTCAACATGATGGTGATTTTTTTCCGATGAGAATCCAGGAAGATGCCTCCTTTTCTAGGGATTGAGCATCAAATAGACCTGGTTCCAGACGCCTACCTTCTTAATAGACCAGCCTACATAACCAAACCTGATGAAACCAAAGAACTTCAGAGAGAAGTGGATGAGTTGATGGATAAAGTCCACATGAGAGAGAGCACGAGTCCATGCACAGTACATGTACTCTTGGTACCTAAGAAGGATGGAAGCTAGCTCATGGGTGTTGATTTCCGAGCCATCAACAACATCACAGTAAAGTACATACATCCTATCCCTAGACTTGATGATATGTTTGATGAATTACATGGTTCATGTCTGTTTTCTAAGATTGATTTGAAAAGTGGCTATTGTTTGATTAGGATGAAAGAATGAGATGAGTGGAAAATTTCCTTTAAAACAAAACATAGATTGTATGAGTGGCTTGTGATGTCATTTGGCTTAACGAATGCACTTAGTACTTTCATGAGGTTGATGAACCATGTTTGAGAGCGTTTATATGTCATTTTGTGATAGTTTACTTTGATGACATCCTGATTTTCAGCAAGAGCTTGAATGAACATGTACATCACTTGAAATCTGTTCTTGAAGTACTTAGGAAAGAATCATTTTTTGCAAACTCTTAAGAAATTTACCTTTGGAGCGGATCACCTTGTGTTTCAAGGTTTTGTTGTACAGCTCATGGAATCAAATTAGATGAGGAAAAGGTGAAGGCAAACCGTGAATGGCTGAGTCCCACAATTGTAAGTGAAGTAAGAAGCTTTCATGGCTTAGTTAGCTTCTACAGGAAGTTTGAAAGAGACTTCAGCGCAGTAGCTGCTCTCTTACGGCAGTGATCAAGAAGAATGTGGGATTTCAGTGGGGGAAAGAACAAGAAGAAGCCTTCCGAACCTGGAAAGGTAAGTTGACTAATGTTCCTTTTTTATTACTTCATGATTTCCTAAAACCTTTGAAATTGAATATTATGCCTCCGGTTTAGGTATTGGAGTAGTCCTAATGCAAGAAAAGAGACCAATTGCCTATTTCAGTGAGTAGCAATGCTAAACTATCATACATATGATAAGGAGCTTTATGCACTGATCAGGGCTCTAGAAACGTGGCAACATTACCTCTGACCGAAGGAGTTCGTGATCCATACTGATCATGAGTCGCTTAAACACTTGAAGGGCCAACACAAACTCAATAAGAGACACGCTAAATGGGTAGAATTTCTTGAAACATTTCCTTATGTGATTCAATACAAACAAGATAAGAAAAATATTGTTGTTGATACTTTGTCTAGGAGATACTCTATGTTATCATCTATGGAGATTAAAGCTGTTAGGATTTGAGCAGATTAAGTCCTATTATGCTGATGATCCTGATTTTAGAGTTATTTACAAAGATCGTAAGAAGCATACTAGTAGAGATTACTATCAAACTGATGGGTTTCTGTTCTTTAAAAATCGGCTGTAACTTCCTAATTGTTCTTTGAGAGAAATGAATATCAGGAAAGCTCATGGAGGTGGACTTATGGAGAACTTTGGTATTGCAAAAATTTACAGCATCTTAAGAGAACACTTCTACTGGCCGAGTATGAATAAAGAGATGATTAAATATGCAAGAGATGTGTTGTTTGCACTCAAGCCAAAGTTAAGGCTCGCTCACAAGGTCTGTATACTCCACTTCCTATTTCTACTGCACCTTTGGTTGACATATCTATGGACTTTGTGCTAGGTTTGGCTAGAACTAGAAAGGGTCGAGATTCAATCTTTGTAGTGGTAGATAGATTCTCAAAAATGGCTCATTTCATTCCCGATCATCAAACTGATAATGTTGTGATTGTTGCTGACATGTTCTTTAGAGAAGTGGTACGCTTGCATGGTGTGCTTTGAATCATTGTATCGGATAGGATTCTAAGTTCTTGAGCCATTTCTGGAAAACTTTGTGGTCTAAACTAGGCACTAAGCCTATGCTCTTTACTACTTGTCATGCTCAAACTGATGAACAAACTGAAGTAGTAAATATGGCATTTTCTATTCTCTTGGGCCATGTTGTTAAAAGATATCTTAAGTCTTGGGAAAATTGTTTACCACATGTTGAGTTTGCATACAACTACTCTATTCATAGAGCTACTAAGTCTTCTCCTTTTCAGATTGTCTATGATTTTAATTATTTGACTCCTTTGGAATTATTTCCTTTACCCCTCAGTGAGCAAGCTAACCTTGATAGTAGTGCCAAGGTCGAGTATGTTGTTACTTTGCATGAACAGGTTAAGAAGAACATAGAAGAAATGACAAAGGAGTATGAGAAGCATGCCAACAAGGGAAGACATGAATCTGTGTTGGAACCAGGGGATCTAGTGTGGGTGCACTTGAGGAAAGAAAGATTTCATGCTGAAAGAAAATCCAAACTTATTATAAAGAACCAGCTGATGGACCATTTCGAGTTCTCAAAGGATCAATAACCATGCTTATCATATTGACCTCCAAGGTAAGTACACTGTGAGTTCTACTTTCAATGTTACTGATTTGATTCCTTATTATGGAGAAGGTTCAACTTTTAGGACAAATCCTTTCAAAGGAGGAGGGCATGATGCAACCGCGCTGAATCAGTTGAGTGATACTGACGGGGAGCAAGATGAGCTGATTACTGATGGCATGATGAGCCGAGCTGGAATTGATGAAATTCAGCCTAAGAACAAGAATGGATCTGACATATGTTTCTCATCCCAAACCAAAGAGGATCACAACCCATTCTTATTTGCTCAAGGTCCAATTACTCGATCTCCAGAAGATTGAAGGAGGCGATTGTCGGATTGGTGTATACCAAACCAAACCCGAAATCAGTTGAAGAACAAGACTAGAATCAAGTCTTTGGCCCTACTTAGTTTTTCCCTTAGTCTATTTTTATTTTCTACATGTTGAAGTCTTTATTTAGTTCCCAATAAGCCTTTAGCCTTCCCTTTGTATTCTACATAAACTTTTTGTCAATTTCTAATTAAGATTAATCATTTTTTTATCAAAACTTTCATAAAACTTGTGAATGCTTTGTTCAGCCTCTGAACATCGATTACTTAGGAGTCCAATCCTCTGCAAACTTGCCTAGTAATCATGTCTGTGCGGTGACCTGCTCAATCATAGACGCATCAAAGAAGTTCTTGGTCTTTCCATCAACTTTACACTGAAGAACCATCATCATCGCTACCTTCTTCCACAACACATCCTCCATTGTTCCGAACTTCAAAGAAACCAATCATCCCATCGATTCTACCAAAGAGATCGAAACCGAAAATCACCCTCAAATAATATAAAAGGGATCAGATGCATCAAAGGTTTCATTATTGGGTCACATCTAAGCCTAAGCCTAACCCTAGGTATTCGATTCTCAATTTTCTTAAGATTGTAAAAAATTATTACTATTAGGTAATATGCCAGATTGGAAAAAACCAAATACTTTGTTATATAGAAAAAATTTGCATTTCCAAAAATGTTCAAATTACATCCGAACATAGAAAAATTCAGAAAACAATGCTTTTATACTTAAATAATAACTAAAACAATCATATTATGTTGAATCTACAACTTATTAGAATATAACACATAAAATAAACAAAAATACATATCCAAAATTTATTGCTCTACCTTTAAATGAGTGAAAGATGACAACTATGTAATGAAAAATCTGCAAAAACAAAATAAATTAGTGAAAAACACATAAAAGAAAGGGAATTATGCTAATATAGAACATAAAACATGCCTCTTGTCCCCTTAGTATTAAGAAAGGAAATTATGCTAATATAGAAGGGAAATGCAACAACAGCTGCCGGATAGAATATCTCGACAATCTGAAGAAAGCTATGTCTGCCGAATAATATTTTATACTAAGGGGATAAGAGGTCTATTTCTGTTCTATATTAGCATAATTCCCTAAAAGAAATTGATATAAGATTTGGAGAGTTTAAAAAAAGGTTGGAGAGTTTTAGAGTGAAAAATATTACATTTTTGTTACCTTCATTTGAGAGGAAAAAAGAAAATGTGTAAAAAACTTTATATAAGAAGACAAAAATTCCAATTATGTTAAATATTTTCGATACAGAAGATTTTCATGAAAATCTTCCAAAAAGTCTTCTAGACCTTAAATTATATCGTATAGGTTATTTTATTAAATTTGAAATATATCTTAATTTTTCTAATATTTCTAAATATATTAATGTTATTGTATCATATTACATTTAAGGTACATATCTTTTATACACCGAATAAAAACAACATAAAAATTTACATCTATAAAATTTAGTACATATACCGTAAAAGAAAGTCTTTTTAATCTTTACATAGAAGCATATTTTGAAACATGAAAATTTTGAAAAGAAGTGTTCTATAAATTAGTAATTATATAAACTAGAAATATTAAACTCTCAACGTCAATAATTTATGGAAAATTTGCCAAAAGAGAACAAAAAAATACAATTATTGTCCCTTTAGAATGAAAAGAAAAATCTTTGCCCCTATAGTATAAACAATAATGAATATCCCATTTAGTCCTCAATAATTATTTTCTAATACAGTTATAATTTTTTTAAAGAAAATTACCTAAAATTTATTTTATTATTTATTTATTAGGTTTAAGCTTTTTCAAAAACACAGACGTGTGTTTATGTAATAAGATGAAAAATTGACTGACGAAAAAACTTTCTGAGATTTGTCCTTTTAAGACTCAAAATCAGTCACAAATCATAGTTTATTGTTAGATTTACAAAAAAATTAATAACAAGTCAACTTAATAATCAAGAAAAAATGGTGAAAAACGTTTAGCATTACGGCCACCATTAAATTCCTTTTGTTTCTTTTACAAAAGAAATTCCTTTTGTTTCTTTTACAAAAAAAAAAAAAAAACGTTTAGCATTACGGCCACCATTAATTAGGGTTGCAGAACCCAAAAAAAGAAGAAGATAAATAAAGGACTATTTTAGCCTTTAGTTAACTTGAAACTGGAAAAAAATTTGCATCGAAGTTGTGACGTCCTCCTTGCAAAGCTAGTCTACATAACCATTCGGCTACTGATTTCACATTGTACTTATACGTATTTTATATATAAGGTATTGTTTCATAAAAATCTGGAACCACCCGACGTATAAATGTGCATCTTCATCTGTTAGATATGGAAAGAAGAAACCCAAGATCAAGGCAAAAAATATTGAAAAAGGAAAGAAAAATATTTGGAAAATATTTACTAACCATTATTGTTTGATTTTGCTAGATTTTCTGATGGTTATTCAAAACCGTTGGTAGAAGATACATTCTACCAGATTTACCAAATAGCTTAACCAGTAGAAACGTTAATCCCACATAATCAGATAAAACATAAAAATTCAGAAGATATGTTCTGTCAAGATAGATGCATGAATGTTTCGTATGCGTTATGTTCTACTAAAACTTCAGAACAAAGAAGAAAAAACAGATATGATATTCTTCTTTCATAGATACAAATGTTTTTGATGTATTACGCATTCTACCCGTAGATCAATTTGTTGTTAGTAGTTTGTGCGTTCTGAACAGCCGTAGATGGTAGATCTGATTTACTACCTCATTTACCCTATTTTTGAAATTACTATTCCCAACATTTTTCGAATCTAAAAATATTTTTCATATATTAACATGCTACTCTATTTCATATTGTATATTTTCCTCAATTTTTTTGCCTTGTAAATTTATTTTTATGAATTTCTATATACAAAAAGGGTAGTAAAAGTCCAAAAATGCCAAAAGTTGATTTTATTCTAATGAGACAATAGTTGTGTTTTTTGGTCCTCTTTTAGCAACTGCGTAATAAGTATAATATAATCAACTACAGTAAAACCTCTATAAATTAATAATGTTGGGACTTTGAATTTTTATTAATTTATAGAGATATTAATTTACAAAAATTTCCTTATTTAGATTTTTATTTATAAAATAAAAAATATTTGATTTTAGCATATGTATATTATTTAATTTTAGAAATTTGACTTTTAAATTGTTTTATTATCTTATCTGGTGTATATTTTTATGTTTCGTAGAATTGTTACATGGTTTTCGATATAATTTAAACAAATATTATCAAAATATATTGAAATGTTTAAAAATAAAAGTATTTTATAGTAAATATAAAACCCCTAACTAATTATTATCAAAATATATTTAAATGTTTTAAAAAATAAAATTATTTTTATAGTAAATATAAAACCAACAGAATAATATTAGATTGTACTTATATATAAAACTATATATAGCTAGATTATTAATTTATGATTTTAGTGGGACCATATATTTACATGGCAGTTTTAAAAATATTATTATCTTATTATTTTATCGATTTGTGTAATATTTTATACCGGTCCAAGTTGGGACCGATGAAATTTATTAATTTATAGAGATTATTAATTTATCGAGTATTAATTTATAGAGGTTCTACTGTATGAATAATTCTTATTATTAAAGAAGGTGAATAATTTGTAATAGAAAGTCTTTTACATATGAATACGAATATGCTATGTGATAAAACAATGGTCTTTTGGTAAATGAAATAATAAAAGTTCATATTCGTGGTATCTCATTTGAGGATTCTGTTAGGATAAAATATCATTATATTATTTGGTAATATGATGATTTAGTTGAAAGTGAAATGATACGTCTCTTTCACTAAGATTTTCTTAACCGCAAAGGGACATAAATTATAATTGATGATATTATTAGAGCATTTCTAAAAGACACTCTATAACTTTAAATATGGAATTTTTGTCTCTCTAAAAAGGAACTCTAAAACTTCAGATTTGAAGTTCTGAGTAATAAAACTTCAAATATAGAATGTTACTATTCAAAACTTCAAATTTGAAGTTTCATATTTTATTTGCATTTTGGTCCTTACAATTAACATCATATTTATAATAATCTTAAATATTTATTATTTATCGTTTTAACCTTTAAAAATTATTATTTCATAAATAATTCAAAATTATTTCTATAAATTTAAAATTTGTATATGTTTTTAAATTTTTTAAAGAAACATCAAGATAATCCTTAAAATATTTTAAAATATTTTGTTTCTATTTTAATATTTAATTATATATTTCTATTTATAGTTTTATATTTTAGCGTAATATTTTATCAAATAAATTTCTATAATATTTTTATACATGTGATAGTTATTTATAAAAGTTTTATGAATTTGAATTGGTTATGACAAATATAAGGATCATTATATAAAATACAAATAGTTTTGAAATTAGATTTGAAGTTTTGCTTTTAAAGTATAACATTTTGAAATTTCAAATATAGAGTTTTGTAAACTCTGTAATACCAAGTCTTTTTTAAGATGTTCTTAGTAACTATAGTATATTCAAAAATACATGTTGAGCAAATTCTATATATTTTGAATATAAAGTAGAATTTAATTGTTGTTTGTTTGAGAACATTTATGTTCGTCATCACTTCCAACAAGTTAATAACTACCTCGATGAGACTTCTTTGTTCGGAATTTACATCTTTTTCCGAGGAATTTTCTAAAATCGAGTTCATAACTCAACTATATTTAACCAAATTACCAGAATTAGCGGTTATTTCCCCGCTCTCCGACCAAGCTTGTTTTAGCTCATCATTTTGTATTTTGTTTGTACTTTGGTTTCAAAGTCTTATATTCCCTCCGTTTTTTTAATAAATATACTTTGACATTTTTCATAAAAATTAAGAAAGTTGTTGAAATATATATAAGTTATTAATTATACCTCTTTAACCAATAATATTTTACATAAATATAATTATTTATAAAATCAATGTAGTTTATAATTAATTTTCAACTAAAAATAAGTATAACTTGCATTGGAAATATAAAATGCCACTTTTTATATAACAAAAAAATGATTAGAATGACACTTATTATGAAACAGAGGAAGTATTTTTGTATTTATCCTGTGCGCATATATTCTTGACATTATTAGCAAACGAAAGCCGCTTATCATCAAACGCAGTATAAATCGCTCTTAAACCCTCTCAGTTGGGTATTTCTACATAGATCACTCCGACTATAATTTTTTGTTCCATATAACAATTTCAAGCATTAAAGTGAAAATTTTATATTCATTCTTTTTTACTCTTTCAATACATTTATTTCTTATTTTGGTGTACTGCTTTTTGTTTCTCGTTTTTTCTCCGAGTTTACCTTTTAGTGTAATCGTCCAAGTTTGTAAGAGCATCATTATCCACAGAAATCCATTTGTGTTTCTTAAAGATTATTTAAGTATATAAATGTACTTTAGTGGACTTCAAAACTTCATTTAAGAAACTATTCAATTTTGTGCTTCCAATGATAGTTTCTTAACTAAGGATTTTTTTAAAAAAAATCTTAACCACAACCTAATTCAAATAAGCATATTCAAACCAAGCAAACAATCTTAACTTTTTGAGATGAATCTAACATATTTATTACCAAGCAAACAATCTTAACCACAACCTAACTCAAATGCATTTGCCCTTACCACAACCCAACTCAAACAAGCATTTATTAACAAGAGCAATAAAGAAAAAAAGAAAGAGTTGAAGAAGAGTAAAGTTTTGAAAGCCATCTTCAACGAGGAAGTTGAAAGTATGGTGATCGCAGTTGTAAGTGAACTTGCTGTTTCTGGAGGAAGGAAAGCTTCTGAAGACACTGAGCTGCTATTGACGGAAATTTACCGGTGAACTCGGTGTACTCAGCGAGAACCATAGTGCCTCTGGCGACAAAGTTGTAGATAAAAGATTCCTATCCCATTGACTCACCACCGAGTTGGCTTAGAAATAGAAAGAAAAGAGAGAGAGAGAGAGAGAGAGAGAGAGAGAGAGAGAGAGAGAGAGAGAGAGAGAGAGAGAGAGTTTATGATCTGTTAGCAAGAAAATACCGATTGCGTTTTTGGAGCATCCTTGAACAGTTCTAAGTTTTGAACGGAGAAGACGAAACGTCGATTGAACGGAGGACACGCTAGTTGAACAGAGGAGACGTCGATTGAAGGGAAAAACATAGAAAAACGCCGGTTGAATGGAGGAGACTTCCCTTCACAAAACCAATTGTCGAGAAGACGAGGGAGAGGATAGAAGAGAAGAAAAGAACAGAAAGAAAAAGGAAAAAAAATCGTATTTCATAGTTTGCTGACACGTGTCTTAAGAACTCTCTTTATAATCGGTTACAAAAACCTATATTAAGGATCGACTATCTGAATTTAATTTTGTTTTGATTTAATTAAATGTCTTATTTTGTTTAAAAACCTTCCTAAGGAACTGCAATATTCATGCTCTAAGACCTCCAGTTTTAATATAATCACTAGATAATAACATGCGCCTTGCGCGGAATGAGATTATTACTTTTGTTACTTTTAAGATAAAAATAATATTATGTCTGCTTAACATGGATATTGATATAATTTTGCGTTGTTTTTTTTTTAATCTCCTAAAATATAACTATCATTCTAAATCTATATTTATTTTGGTTTGTTTGGTTTAAATGTCTGATGTTTTTGACTTTTTCGATGATAACCAAAAACTTTTGTTATTTTTTTGGTTTTGTTTTATATAAATTTTAGAATTTTTTTATGTCGAACTAATAGTTTCCTATTATAATTTCTAAAGACATGTAAAATCATATAAAATCTACATAAAATTTGAAGAAAAAATAAAATAAAATTATTATCATAAAATATTTCACTACAATTTGAGCGATAGTGAAAGAAAACATTAAAAAAATAATCAACTTCAATAAGAATTAAAATTATCACTTGTGCTGAATATTTAGTTATATAGTTGTTCATGTTAATGTGTACATGTATGTATATGTAAAAGTATATAAATGTGATGATAAATATATGAATATACCGTCAATTAAGATTTAAAACATTTTTGTTTAAAATAACACATGATAGTAAATTCTTAAATAAAATTAAGTAAAAATAAAACAAACTTAGAAATTAATAACATTTTTTCATAATAATAAAATCAAATTTTACCCGTAAACAATAAAAATAATATATATTACAAAGTGACATCTTCACTTGGTACCTCAATTCTGTTTTTTAATCGATTTTGTTATTTTATTTTTTTAAAGATTTTCTAATTTCTGATTTTTTTTCTACCAATCTGATTTTGTTTCTAATTCTTGGTCTGATATAAAAACTTTATAAAAATGTTAATATTTGACTAAACTAAAAATCTGACTTTACGTGTGATGTTTTTCACCTCAGTTTTTTAATTCATAATCAATCATCTTATTTGTTGTTATTGTGTACCGAAACCTCAACCATAACCAACTTCGGCAAGGTACAAAACTTTCAATTTCTACAAACATTTTTATCGCAACATTTTAGTTGATGCGAATCTTAATGATTTTGTATTTTTTTACAATAAAGATATTATTCATTAGTTTCACGCAGAAAGTTTTAATTTATTAATACAACGGCTAAAAATATAGGAAAATGAGTTAATTGAAATAATTAGTGTATAAACACATTAAATAATGAATTTTATAAATTTGTGTAGGAAAACATTAATTATCAAATTATTGTAAGACCAACACGTGTCAATTATGATATGAACGCATTTATTATAATGCTTCTCTTTTAATATATAAGGGATTTCATATAAAAAGGAATTAATCGTTGAACACTTGAAATGGACGGCATTCATAGTTAGAGTGAAACAATAATTTGTATAGATAGATATATGTTTATGATCGAAAACTATATGTATCTCTCTTTTTATGATAACATCACCATATTATTTCAATTGATTAATTTACAACTACTTTTAACTTTTTTTTTCTTTTGTATCTGAAAGTTTTCTTTTAACCAAAAACACAATTTTGTTCTCTTACAATTTTAATTAAATTAGTTGACTCCGACAACAATATGCATCATGCAAAAGAAGGATGAAATTTTCAAAATTCTGATTCGTTTTCTTTTACGGCTACCTCATTATATAGAATATGAGTTACATATAAAATAAAATAAGATGAATCATTTTTAGAAGAATTCAGTTATGATATATTTTTTAGAGAAAGACAAAGTAGTTAACTGTTACTTTAGTCTACATAAAAGATGTATAATAGGCTTAGACTTAAACAATTGATAACACAGGGTTTCCGACCCAAATTATCAACATATAAAATTGTTGTCGACAATAAATTTAGAACCGGCATTAACAATAGACATACCCCCAAATAACCGTACATCAAATATAATAAAATTGTTACAGTTTTTTTTATATTCTTTGTAAATTAGATTTGAAAAATATAATCCTAGTTTTAAATAAATTAGTTGACTCTGAAAATTATAAAGTTACTAAATTAATTTTATTTAAAACATCTAGAGTTACATCAAGAGTTGCATATTATAATTTCATACATGATTTTATATGTGGAACTATACGTATACACCATATACTCTGGAAAACAGTAATGATCGTGTCCACATAGATCAAACAAGATCTTATATAATAATCTAACAAAATTTATTAAAATTTTTAGCTTTTATATAATAATGTATTAATATATTTTGTAATTAGTCATGTAATAATATTTACAAATTAATTTTAATTATAATTAATTTATCAAATAAAAAATAAATTTATATGCTATTTTCATAAATTTTCTAATTATAGTTTATATTATATTTAAATAAAAGTACTATATGAATTACAAATATATTAAATTGATAAATTAACTTACTTTATTTATAAAAGTGAAAATCTTTCATTTAAAATACTATTCACCATTGAAATGAGTTAAGATTCTTAAACTATGTATAATAATTACCAAATTAAGAAGTCTAAATTTTTTTAAACATAACAATATATTTAATTATATAATCATGCTATCTACTAAAATTATAGATGCTAAAATCTTATATATTAAAAGAGAAGTCATGACTTCACTTCATGTGTGATATTTTAAAATGAACCAATAGCATTTATGACATTACATTATTTAATCATTAATAACATTCATTAGATTCACTAATAACATTTATTGGGCTTACTAGAAATTTTTGTTGAGCTAATAAAAATTAAATGATCCATTCGATTTATAGATATTATAATAAAATACATGTTTAAATAAAACTTATATAATTTAATATTGTAATAGTATAAGTTAATTATTTATATATTTTTGATGTTAACTTTAAAAATTATATAGTTTATTTCTAAAAATAACAAAATCATCATTTTCTAATAATAATTAATCTATACTATATAATAATTAATCATCATTTTCGATATACATACCTTATATAATATATACCAATTTAGAAGTAAAAAATGTTTAAACTTATATAATTTAATATTGTAATAGTATAAGTTAATTATTTATATATTTTTGATGTTAGCTTTAAAATTATATAGTTTATTTTTAAAAATAACAAAATCATCATTTTCTAACAATAATTAATCTATACTATATAATAATTAATCATCATTTTCGATATACATACCTTATATAATATATACCAATTTAGAAGTAAAAAATGTTTATATAAAAATAAATAAAAACAAATACCCGTGCGGTTGCGCGGGTTGAGATCTAGTATATTTTTAAAACACAACAAAAAAATGTAAATGATCCTAAAAAAAAAGAGTGTAAAGGTAAACGGAGTGTAGACTATTACGAGAACAAGGTTACTGAAAATATTTCAATGGGTTTTCAAAAATAATTTTTTTTTTATAGTGTCAAGATCTCATGTAAGAAACTATAAATACTGTGGAAATAGACATCTCACACATGACAATTCTTGGTTGGTTTCTTTTTAATAAATTAAAAATTTATCAAGTAAACATATTGTATTCATATTATTATTGTTTTTTGTTTGAAATATTATATGAGTTTAAATGAATGAATGAGTATGTTCTCAATATTGATAGTATCTTGAGAGTTTTTAATAAATTTAAGAGTGAATGAGCCCAATATACGTTGTTGTAGTAGAAATTAGGAATCTGCCATTTCTTAATTATTAGGGCCCAAAAAGTATCCGGTTTGGTGTTGAATTACCCATTACTCCTCGAGCTCAATTGACGTAAGCTTACGTCGTAAGCGAAGCTGATCTTGTAAGATTTTTTTTTAGATTTGTAAATATTTGCTTCAGACTATTTTTGTTAACCGAGGTGGCTAATAGATTTTGTATCACACGATACTTAATCTCGACCGTCTAAATTCTGACACGAACGGCGCCTGGATCTCGTGTCCAAGGGAAATATAAAAGCTTTACATACACAACGAACGTATACAGAGGCGATCTTTCACCTTCTTCATTCATTCTCTCTATAAAAACCCAGTAACCTGAAAAGCTTCCGCAGATCCGTTACCTCAGACCTTTGGTCGTAAACCTAAAATAGAAATAAACTCTTGAAAGTTAACATTCCATTTCGGGAGCTTTCAGATGAGGTGGAAAGGTAGTGAGATGCCACGAATATTTCTATTTTGATTTGGTCTATTTATTTCTGTAATGTCGTATTCATTAAATGATGAGCAAAATGCGTAGGTGTAGAAGTCGTAGAAGGGCTTCTCTCTGAATTGTATTTATGATATGAGGCCGTTGTTCCTTTCATATCTTGTATTTATTGCTCCAAACCCTAACATTTGTTTTTCACTTACTCGGGTTAACTAACCCGATATCTCTTCAGTCGGAAAATTTAAGAAGCTAATATCGATGGTTGTTTTCACTTTTAGATGACAATTTGCGTGAAGCTTGGAGAGAAGAATGGAAGAAGACGGCTGAGGATGAGTGGCATTTCCACCCTAATGTTGATGAGGTTGGAACAAGGGTTATGATCGAGGAAGATGAATCTATGGACGATATGGTGAGGAGGCACTATGCTATACGCCAGAGCACACCCCTGGTCCTAACCTTCCGACTCCCAAGTTGGATGTTATTATCTCTCGGCTATAAAACTCCACCTACAACAATAACACGGACGGAAGATCTTTGTGTGTTGCTAAACGTGCGAACAACAATCGCAGATCTCGGTTTACTTGTCACGATTTGTCCTAAGAGGGCGGCGGAATATGAGTTCCTCTGTTGGAAAAATTTCACCATAGGGTCAACTACTTATGTTGTTGACAGCACCCAGAGTCAACAAGACCGAGCTGAATACTAAAGTAAGTTTTCAAATATGAGTAATACGGCTACGTTATAATATTTGTAAGATTTAAGTGTTATCATAACCCTGTTTATATAATGGTCAAATTCGTAGGGCTTGTCTATGGGGATAGAGAGAAGGAAACTGAGAAGGTAATGAACGCGCTTTTTACTGAGCAATCGTTAATGCTCTTCCACCGTGTCACCTGCGAGATGGCTTATGCGGACCAGAGTCAAGCAAACATACAAACCAACAACGTGGGGGTGAATGAGGTTATTGTTGTGGACGATGATGATGATGTCATGGTTGACGCTATTACACCGACTCTTCAAATGGGAGAACCGAGTAACCGAGTTATAGGTAGTTTAATTACCCTAATTCAAATACCCATCATCGTGTTTAAAATTCTAGTACAAAGTTCACTCCAGAAGAGTTCAGCAAGAAACTTTTGCATTCTTATAGGTACACATTTTGAAGGTGTTAACATGAGGTCTAACAACAACGGTGAGGAAAATGCGCCTTTGATTTTATGGGAAGTGGGGATGGACATGGTTAACTATCACACCCAAAACAACTCGATGATTAACCATGGTGCTTTGGTTAATAACATGACGTTCTGGGATGAGGTTATTGCAGCCGGAAGTCAGATTGATGCGGGTTTGAACATAAACGAACAAAATGAACCAGAGATGGAAAATGTCGGTGCGATTGTCCCCGTAGCTCCTGCTCTAGTTAGTGATATGAACAGAAACGTCATAATCGGAGTGGATGAGAAGGAGAAGAATGCTGGAGAAGCAGGAGACTCGTCAACTGGATCAACAATGAACTGTGAACAAGTGTTTGGGAATGAAGGCGGAAATGATGCTAATATTATCGGTTCCCACATCTCTGCAATGCCGTTCGATGTTGGGAATACCAACAACTCTCCTCAACGTAAGTAACATTGAATTATGTCAAATGTTGACTAACATAATATTATATCTTGCATTTCCCATGTTAGGTTCTTATATGAAAAACTTGTATTGACTGTAGCCTCTGTCGAAGGGCTGACGAGTACCGCATGTACAAGTGTAGTTCAAGTACAGCGGCTCCCCTCAAAGGAGGGAATAATGGGAGCTCCGCATCGTAATCCCCCACTGTTTAACCTAACTCAGGGTGGACCGTTTGGGAACTTTAATGTTGGCGGGAAGAAACATAAGGCTTCCTATGATAGTTCATCAGAAGAAAGCGGCACAGATGGTTGGTTCTGAGTTCTATCTGGAATATGGTGTAGGAAGATATATGTTGTAGTTAGTGTAAAAAGTGGACAAACGGGTAGTTGGGAAGTTTTTTCGATGTGTGATAGCGTAACCGGTTGCGGTCTTGTTTAAGGCATGGTTTTATTTTTGTTGGGAAAATAGCTAGAGGTATAACTCCCAAGTAGCCGGTTAAGTATTTTGTTTTGCTAGTTCATGCAAATTGTGACCGGCTAAGAGAAGGTTTTTCCTTTCATGTTATGTGTAATAGGAATGATGTCTAAGAACATGTATGGTCAATGGAAGCTAATGTTTAATATAACCTCAGTTCTTGTTTTGTACTTGAGGACCATTTATCTTCTTTGAATAATTGAGTAGTGAATTGAAACATTAATTAAAGATTAGAAGAGAAATTTCTTAAATTTAAATTATAGTAAGGAAGATGTAGTTGGAAATGTGATAAACTGAGGCAGAAATTGTTTTTCTAGATATGGAAGTATATTTAAAATAATGATAACTTCATAAGGCCATGATTTGTTAAACTTCAGTTTGACATGTGTAGGTGAGATCGGGAACAATGACGATGAAATCGAAGTGGGTATGCTATTCAGCTCAAGAGAAGCATTCAGGCAACATATGGCAGTTTATGCTATCAGTCGGAAGTTCCAGTTCAGATGTGCAAAGTCAGAACCGGGTTTGATGTCCCTAGAATGTAGCAGTCGGACATGCCCATGGCGAGTATATGCGGTCCGGTTGAAGGAGGCGGAGGTGTTTGAAGTTAGAAAGGTTGTTCCAGAACATCTATGCTCAATAGATGAACGTGGTGGATACCAAACACAAGCAACGACAGCAGTAATTGGAGAGATTCTGAGAAACAAGTTTGGAACATCAGGTTCAGGTCCAAAACAACGGGAGATTCGACAAATGATGAGGGGTGATCTAGATGCCAACATATCATACTGGAAGGCGTGGAGGTCGAGAGATGTGGCAATGGACAACACAAATGAAACAGATGTCACAGGTTATGCAAAGCTGCCAGACGACGTAAACAAGCTTGTTGCTGCAAACCCCGGTACTCTGGTGGAACTACTAACAGTCCCACACGACCAAGGAGCGCACCGTTTCAAATATTTATTTGTCGCTTTCGAGGCTTCAATTAAAGGATACGAGTTCATGAGGAAAGTAGTGGTTGTGGATGGGACACACTTGAAAGGGAAGTATGGTGGGTGTTTACTAACGGCGTCTGCTCAAGATGGTAATTACCAGATATTTCCATTGGTATTTGCAGTTATTGATGGGGAGACTAACTTATCGTGGGAGTGATTCTTCCGGCAGCTTGGAAAATTTGTTAAGAATTCCGAGGATTTGGTTTTTGTATCTGACAGGCACCCATCCCTTTTCAAAGGAGTTAGCAATTTAATATTTAATAAATCCCCTCAACAATAAATTTTATCATGACATTTGTAAGATTTAATAATTAGTTGCCGGTTAATTATCTATCTGGTTTAGTCAGTAACATGTGTTGTTGATGTGCAGTTTTTTCCCTCGGCTGGTCAGTGCATTTGTATTGTCCATTTGAAAAGAAACATTCGTTCCAACTTTAAGGGCCGACAGCTAGAGTATCTAGTCGGAAAAGCTGCAAGATGCTACAGAGTTGATGAATTTAACGTGACCTTCAACCAGATAAAGAGTATTGATAACAAATGTGCGCAATATCTACTCGATATTGGACTTCACCATTGGGCTAGAGCTCATTTCAAGGGTAACCGTTATAGTGTGATGACTAGCAATCTTGCGGAATCGTGGATGGGGTTTTACGAGAAGCTCGGGAATTACCTATCATATGATTGGTTGAATTCATCCGTGGTAAGCTGATGACTTGGTTTGGTAGTCGTCGCGAGCTGGCAATGAAGAATAAACACCAATCACAGGTAACAGCTAAGGTGTTAAGTCTTCTAACTAAAAAATTCGAGATGTCTGGTGGGTGTGAAGTTCTTGGGATAGGTGACAAAGAGTATGAAGTACGGGAGAAAGATGGTGCGGGCTTCCATGTTAACCTCCGCAGTAAGACATGTAGCTGCTTTCAGTTTCAAAGCCTAGCTATGCCTTGTTCTCATGCCATTGCTGGTGCCTTGAAAGGGAAGATTGGTGTTGAATCATTGGTGTCACCCGTTTATGGGGTTACGCAACTACGAGATGCTTACAGTGGGAGTATATATCCTTTGGAAGAATATAAAGGCGTGGCATATTTAGTAGCTAATCTTAATGGTCTCCAAATCTACCCACCGACTACCCGACGACCTCCGGGAAGGCCAAAAAACCAAAGATTTTTCTCCAAGGGCGAGAAAGTGGTAATGTTGAAGAAGACTAAAGATAAATTAACAGTTTATATGTCATTCTTCTTCTCTAACTGCGTCAATTGTTAATGTTAAATGCAGGGGAAAGGAGTATGGCGTAGAAGGGCTTGTAGCAGGTGCAAGAAGTTGGGCCACAACAAAGCAACCTGCAAGGAACCATATAAGAAGTAAAAATCTGTGGTTGAGGGGGTTGTTGTTGTGTAGGAAAGATGTATGAATGAAAGGTGGAGGTTGTTGGTGGTTGGGAAAGATGTACGTAACGCTGAAGGACGTTTGTGATAAGGACGTACGTAACGCTGGTGGGTGGGTATGATGTACGAAAAGATGGAGGATATTATATGGAGAAAGAAACAAGGTGGTTATGTAAATAGTGTAAGGAAGACAGCAACCATGTGAACGTATTCGTCTTTGAGCAATGTATGTTGGTTGATTTGTGTATTAAAACTACCCCCCTATGTTAAATTTCTTTACGTTTAGACGGACATGTAAAGTATAAAACAATCTCCATCTTGAGCTTGTTAACATAAAGCGTAGCCATATTATAAAAATCGTAACTGGAGAGCAATCTATATTATAATAGTACACTTTCTAGGCTGCATAACGCGCCACGTCAGCAGTTTTGTGGATCTTGTAGGTATTTTTTAAAAATTTATTGTCTTGGTAAGATGACTACAAACAATGAAATACATTTTAGCCAAGTGGTATAAGGTGTCTAATTAAGCATGCAAGATCGTGGGTTCAAACCACACAGCCATCATTTATTTTTGATTTTTTTATTTGGGTTATTATCATATGGGCTTTTTGTTTGTAAGGTTTTTATGTTTTTTCTTTTATGGCTTATTGTTTTAAAGATCAAAATAGTTGGATAAACCATAAAGCTTAACGAGTTCAGACCAAAAATAGTTAAAAATGGATGCAAAAACGAACAATAAGAAAACAAGAAAAAAAACAAGTCTCATGTGGTTGCCTACGCGGAAGGCTTAAAGAGCCTTAAAACTATCCTATTATAATATAGTTCAACCCAAAAATAATAAAAAATGAATCCAAAAACGAACCGACCAAAAAAAAAGTGAATCCCACGCGGCTACCTACGTGGATGGCTTAATGAGGCTTGAATAATATAGATTAAGAGCTCAAAAAGTGAAATCATTTCACATATTTCCTAATATATATTTTCAAAAAATTTGTTTGTGAGATAAATAAAAAACAACAAAAATTAATTATTTTGGTTATTTATTTAATGAATATGTAATTTCTCTTACATTTTAATAGCTACTATAATTTCATTAAAAACATTCCTCACCACCGATTTCAGACTCCGGCAAATGGATTCACACAGTCGATGACGCCGTAAATAAAAATGGCACATCATTTATGAACAAAACTCAAACTTACAAAAAAACATATATAAAAACCTATCTAACGAAACTTAAACAACGAATGTTAACTTAATTAAGGTCATTTTCAAATTGATAAATCGTTTAATACAAATATAAATACTATAAATATAGAATTATATCAAGTTTTGACCTATGATATAAAAAAACTATTTACAGCAAAAAAAACACCTACTTTTACACACTAAAAACTATATTATAGCCTAACTATTCCTATAAACCTTACTTCGCATATAAATAACATTTAACTCATTCCTAAATATATTTTCAAAAAAATTTTAAGTGAAATAAAATAAAATAAACAACAAAATTTAAGTATTTTTCGTGATTTATTAAATGAATATGTAATTTCTCTTACATTTTAATAACTACTATAATTTCATTGAAAACATTCTTCACCTCCGACTCCAGACTTCGGCGAATGGATTCCCACAGTCGATGACGCCGTAGATAAAAATGCCACATCATTTATGAACAAAACCCAAACTTACAAAAAACCATATATAAAAACCTATCTAATGAAACTTAAACAACAAATATTAACTTAATTAAGGTTATTTTTAAATTGATAAATCGTTTAATACAAATATAAATACTATAAATATAGAATTATATCAAGTTTTGACATACGATATAAAAACTATTTACAGCAAAAAAAAAAAAAATAGACACCTACTTTTACACACTAAAAATTATATTACAACCTAACTTTTCCTATAAACCTTACTTCGCATATAAATAACATTTAATACATTAGATATACAATATTTTCACTTTACACTCTTACTACATTCTTTCCATTTCATTATTACTTGGTGTCATTAGAAGAATCCACTAAACCACTAAATCGAAAAAATATACGCAAACATGATGATTCCGGCCCCGCGCTAGCGCGGGGAATATGCAACTAGTATAAAGAAAAAGAAAGTTTCGTTACAGTAAACAAAGAAATCCAAAGGTAAGCCTAAATCAGAAAACGTAACATACCCCTAAACCATAAACCCTTAACTCTAAACCCTAAAACCCTATACCGTTAAACCGTAGACCCTAATAAAAAAACTCTATACAGCCTCAACAGTAAGGGTTTATGGATATAAACCGGTGGAAGTAACCTGGTTATCATACAATGTATCTGGATAAAATAAATTGTATCCAGAGAACTGTAGAATTAACCATATGTCATTACCTGGGGCTCATAGTAGATAGGACAACGTAAACCCTTATTTCAATAACCTTGAACAGGCAATGGAAACGCAAAACTCTAAACCGTAGCCCGTAAAGCTAAACCCTAAACCGTAAACACTAAACCCTAAAACCTAAAGCCTAAACCCTAAACCCTAAACCCTAAACCTTAAACCTTAAACCCAAAACCCTAAACCCTATACCGTTAAACCGTAGACCCTAAAAAATAAAAAACTCTATACAGCCTCAACAATGAGGGTTTATGGATATAAACCGGTGGAAGTAACCTGGTTATCATACAATCCATATAACAGTAGAATTAACCATAAGTCATTACATGGGGCTCATAGTAGATTGGACAACGTAAACCCTTATTTCAATAACTTTGAACAGGCAATGGAAACGCAAAACCCTAAACCCTAGCCCCTAAAGCTCAACCCTAAACCCTAAACTCTAAACCCTAAACCTTAAACCATAAAACCTAAACCCTGAACCCTAAACTCTAAACCCAAAACCGTAAACCCTAACCAGTAAACCGTAAACCCTAAACCCTCAACCAATTCTAAACCCTAAACCCTAAACTATAAACCCTAAATCATAAATCATAAATAGTAAACAATAAATAATGAACCCTAAACCATAAACCCTAAACCCTATACCCTAAACCATACACCCTAAACAATAAACCCTAAACCCTTGGTCATTAACCCTAAACCCTAAACCCTAAATTCTAAACAATAAACCCTAAACCCTAAACACTAATAAGAAACTGTAAATCCTAAACCATAAACTCTAAACACTAAACCCTAAACATTATACCGTTAACCATAATCACTTAAGCGTAAACCCCTAAACCATAAACTGTTAAACACTAAACCCAAAACCGTAAATCCTATACCGTTAAACCGTAGACCCTACAAAATAAATAACTATATACTCCCTCAACAGTGAAGGTTTATGGATATAAACCGCAGGAAGTAACCTGGTTATCATACAAAGTATCAGGATAAAATAAATTGTATACAGATAATAGTAGTATTAACCATATGTCATAACGTGGGGCTCATAGTGATTGGACAACGTAAACCCTTATTTCAATAACTTTGAACATGCAATGGAAACGCAAAACCCTAAACCCTAGCCCCTAAAGCTAAACCCTAAACCCTAAACACTAAACCCTAAACCCTACCGGCTAAAGCTAAACCCTAAACTGTAAATCATAAACCCTAAACCCTAGATATTATATTTTAAACCCTAAATAGTAAACCCTAAACCCTAAACCGTAAACCCTAATTCGAGGGTTAAAATAACATGTATCCAGCTAACACTGTTAATAACGAGATGACGTATCGGGGGGCTATTTAGCTAGTTTTCCAAATTATTAGATGGCGAAGATAAATTGTAACCACGTAACCCAACCTAATAACTATATAAGCTTACATGGGGCATCATACTATATTGTAACCCTAAACCCAATCGCTTATCTCAAAAATGCTAACCCTCATTGAAAATACTGAACCTTAAACCAGAAACCCTAAACTGTAAACCCTAAACAATAAACCCGAGAACCTACCTGAAAGACGTAGACCCTAAACCCTTAAACGTATATAGTTAACCGTAAACAAAAAAAATATAAAATGTAAACCGGTAACGAGTCAATGTACAGCCTATACAGTTAACCACGTAACCATTAAACCATCACCGAATATATCGCATCAGATAACTACTAATTTAATATGTCGATATTCACTAGATATCAAATTAATTTGATGGACAAGAGAACTTGTAATCTGCTAAGCCCTCCTAATAACCATATCAGGTAACCCGATCGAAGAAAAGCCGAAGTTAGAAAACTGTTTAACCGGCTAACATAGATGCAGAAATACGTAATCCGATGAATACAATACAAAATAACCGGGGACAAAGTTTATATATCCTCCTTACACACAGAATAACCGTTCAACTTAACTGCTAACTTAAAAGTTGTAGTACATAATAAAAGTTCGATTGACAATTCAATCTTACATAAGAACACAACAACATTTGCTATGAATGTCCGATTGAATCCTTTGATGCGCACGGTTAAGCTGTTTTTCCAAAGTAGCGAATTCAGATTGAATTTCAGAAATCTGCGCTTTCACATCAGTAATTGTAGACTTTAAATCTTCTACGTATTCCACCATACATTCATCGGTCCAGCTAAATAGATGAGATTTGTCCTGCGAATTAGAACGTCACAGCATTATACATGGAATGAAACACGAAGTGGCAGAAATGGTAAACACTTAAAATGACTTACTTCTTCAGATCCATATGGACAGCAGTGGAAAAGGAGACCAGGATTCTTTACCGTTCGCGATGTATTTCTCACAACCTCCTCGCCACATTGACAAAATTGGGGAAAACCGCGTGTTCGCGGACCACGACGACGTCTCCAACTACCAATACCTGCAAAAGAGGGGTGATATGAGGACAGAAATATGACCCACATGGATAATACCGCATATCAAGATACCAATATCGAGGAAAACGTTGCCCTTCCAGAGTCACACATGTTTCACAATCAAGATTTCGCCTCGTAATTGCAATAACATATGTCGACCTTGATGTTCTTAATACCTAGGTCTCATTATTGAAGGTGAAGAGGGATGACGTCCAAAACGTCGCCGTAGCGTACAGAAATTATTAGGCCCAACAACAAACAAGCAAATTTGGGCCAAGGTCCATTTACTTATTAGTGAATATTGGATACACTTTATAATTGTATTTCTTAGCCGGCTAACATAATGCAATTGATGAAGTTGTAAAATGGGACCATGAGACTATATATTCGAAGTACATAAGTAATTGGGTTTTAACCATGGCCCATAGTAAAGGTCCAAGAAGTTACCGTAATAACAATAATATAACTTAACCGGCTACAAATATAACCTTAATAGATAAAAGTTCGAATTCAGAAAAAATTAACCAAATGTAAAAAAACTGAAACAAGAACCAGAGACAACGGTCCATACATCCCTCAGTACTGACTAGTTGATAACAAAGACTAACATATACTGTTCAGTCGATGCCATGGTAACAGTCCACAATGCGCAGTGCAAATTTTTCAACCTCACACTCAACAACGTTTGAGGTTATGCATTTACATTTTTCCACACCACCAAATGCATGAGCTTCAATAAATAGAACCGTAGTTACTGCCGAGTAGTTTGCATGATGTATCTGCGGAACTATGCGTGGTCTCTCAATGGATGAAGGCTTCAAATCACTCAGTGTATTGTGTTTCCCACTAAATCTAAGTAAGTGTGGTAACATTTCCGCAAACTGGCCCAATTCTTTAAACATTGTAGAATCTGTCCGCTTTGAGATGTTGGAGTCGAGAAGATGCCAGTTACTCACATCGATGCAGAGTCCAACCCAATGAGTCTTATCAAAGTTAAAAGGAAAGTAAAACCTGGATGCTAAATCGTTGCCTGTGCAACCTGATTTGAAGGTATCGAGCAAGGTCGGTGGAAACTTAAAAAGCTCTTTCTTAATGGTTTTGGAAAACCTACCATAAATCTTAGACAACTGCGATACGAACTTTGTGTCGAAGAAAACGACCGGATTAGTTGGTATATGATCAGAGGCAGAGTCATATACAGACCGCGTATGGTGGATAAGGACATCAACTACCTACAAACCAAAAGCGGAATGTTATATTTCGAACTTTTATATATTAAGCCGGCAATTTAGTGGAATGGAAAAAATCGCAGAAGAATTTTAATTTCTGTTAGCATGTGTAACCTTAGCTGGTACATGTGATGACCTCTCCACCAGTGCAGAGATATCTTTGCTATCAATCTTAACACCGTTTACAACAAAGGAACTAAAACAAGTGAAAAATTACAAGTTAGTGAAGTGGGACTATGGATAATCAATTGGACAAGGTCAATCCATATAGATTGATTAAAAACTTACAATGGTGTTTTAAACATCTGGGTAAGCTTTCTGTATTTCTGACCATCCTCATTGTCATCACCACTCCTAGTATGAGCGATGTGTGCATCCCAAGCTCGAGTCAAGAATTTCTTATCACATTCGTACTCACCCACTAAAGCTTTAGGAACAACCTTCTGTAAAATCTGTAAGAAATCACTTAAAAATATGCAAGTATTATGTTGTAATTCATTTTAATAGAATAGATATAGCTTATTTACCCTTCGATTGTATTATTTCACTTACAACAAAACATTCTAGACATTCTGAACTGGTTCTACACATAATATTTTTTTTCTTTTCCACACAAATTTTACATTGACGTTTGAGTTTTTATGAAATATATATATATGTTGACAGAAAATAACTGCAAACTGCTAACAATTAACAAAACAACTTAATAAATAATCAAAACCTATTTAAAAAAAAATAGAAAAGGAAAAAATAAAAACATTAAAATTTAGATACCTAAATATTATAACCAAAATACATAGTATAACGACAACACTTAATTTCAGAGATGTATTTAAAAAATCATAAGAACACAAATTAATAGAATCCATTAACAATGTTCTTTTCACGTTTTGTTGAACTAGCTTTCATTAATTCTTTTACGTTTTCTCAAAGCATCGTCAATAAATTAATATAATGAATTTAACAGTAACAGTTTTTTTTTATGACTTCATCATTAAACCCAACTTACAAGAAACTAACAAAATATTAAAGATACACAACAAAAATTTTAAAAATATATAAAAAATAATTGTGAGATAGACTATAACAAGTAAGTAAATTAAACAAGATAAATTAATGATAAGAATATTAAAGAAACTATATGTAAATAAATGTAATTACGTCAAGGATTAAAAAGTATAAATTTATTATTAATATGAAAATAATATGTATATATTTGCAAAGTCTGAAAAAAAAAACGCAATAAATGTGAAAATGTAAGAGTATATATGAAAGTATAAGATATGAAATTAAACAAACAAAATTACTATTGACATTATCTAGATTGAAACTGAATATTGTAACATCAACTAATTTTAAGAAAAAATAGAAGAAAATTAAATAAGAAGAGTAATCACGAAAATAATAATTTAAACAATATATACACATATTCTGCGCAAAGCGTGTACTGACTCTAGTATATGAATAAGACATAGACAACTGGTTTTGGAGTCTCGTACATTCTCTCTAAACTATTTAAGTAACTAAATGTAAAAATTAAATTAAGAATTAATGTGTCTTCTCATTTACGTACATCTCTCCCACTATTTATTATTATATTAATTTTTGTAGATAGAGACTCCACAATATAAACACCAATATGCTTTTAGAACATCATTAGTGAACAATCTCTCAAATTGAATTACTTGAGTTATTTATAATACTTTTTCTAAATTATTTAGTTATATAATTACAAGTAATAATAAGACATAATTATAGAAAGGAAAATTAATTTTAAAGTTTCTGATTTCCTAACAAAAGTCTCTTCCCAGATATACATACCTCATTGTTACTTCACTCTCTTTTATGTTTTTAATTTTCTTTATTATTAAAATAAGAAACTGTCTAAATAATGTATCACTACATATATTTCTAGTCCAATGACAGAAAATTATTTTAATGTAATTTTCACATTTAAACTTTTCTAATCTAATTCGCAAAACCATACCATTTAGTGTAAAATACCACAGAAAATTTTATGTCATACTATTTCACTACGTTAAATACTGTTGACTTGTTTTATTACTAAAATAGTAAATAAAATAAATCTAAATATGAAATAAATATATCTAAAGTATTAACATAAATATATAAAATCATATATTATATATCTTGAAATAATTTATTTTAATTTATTTTTAAAGAATATTATATTTTAAAATAGTAAATATTTTCTGCAAATCTGATTTAGGGTAACTTTTATGTAATATAATTGTTTTAATTGTATAACTAAGTACTGATAAAATTTATTACTTAATAATATTAAATACCAAAATATAATTTTGGTGATGTGGTTGAAGAAGAAGATTATTTTTAATGCTGAAATTACATTAATATAATGTGATTTTCACACCAAAATAGTAATAGAAGTTGGAGGTCTACTTACTTGATATTTTAAAATATATTTAGAATTTCACGTTTGGAACACCAGTTGGCTGATCGGAACAGTTCTAGATTTTACATTTTTAAAAAAAAAAAAACTGAAATAATATTATTTATATTATTTGTAATTAAAACACAACACTTTCTGAAAATATTAATTATCGTTTGTTTTATTTTATCTTTTGTTATAAATTTTCAACATTTTCTAATACTTTGCTAACTAAAATTTTTTGATACTTGTTGATTGTTTCCCATTATTATCTTACATAACTATTCAAAATAATTTAATACTCCCTCCGTTTCATATTAAATGTCGTTGTAGAGAAATTTTTGCGTTACAAAATAAGTTTCGTTTTCGGTTTTCAATAACAAATTTATTAATTTTATTATGTAATTAATTTTTCTATTGGTTAAAATATGGTTAGGTGTATAGTTAACTGTGTTTTTATATAGGAAATATATAAAATTAATTGTTTTCTTAATCCATGTGCACTCTACATGAGTGACACTTATAATGAAATAGAAGAAGTAGTATTTTCATTCTTGTCGTTGCTTCCCACATTCAATTAAACCTTCTATTTGAGAATTAAAACCGAATCTAATACTCTTAATTAGATAATAATGTTAAACTGTAAATCTAAAAAAACTAATTGTGTATGTTGAATTTTAATAAGCGAAAGGTTGTAGAAAATAGTTAATCACAAAATAATGCACTTATAGTGATTTAATGTGTTTTAAATATGTATAAAATTACATACATCATTTTGAAAAAGTGAAAGTATCATTTATCGAATCATTTGAAGATTGAATTGGATAGATTATGTGCAGACCTATAATTATGTGTGTTATACGCCTTACATGGTCAGCGAGCTTAGTTGCTTTCATATTTGACGATGAGAAAAATATAACAATTCCAGCATCTTCTAATATTCAAATAAAAGTGTGTACATATATTCGGATTCGCGCATTCGTGGAAAGTTATAAGCAAGTGGGTTACTCAAAGAATGACATTCATTACAAATAAATGAAATAATCTGAGAACTTTCCACATGAGAACATTAATTAAGATGAGGGGAATCGTATTCTAACTATCATTTTATATCATTAGTAAATATCGTTTTTCCAGTTATCTTAATTGTCCATCTTGATATTATGCTTTAATGTAATATGAACAGTTTTATAATGGAATTATTCTTAAGGATTATTCTTAAGGAATAACAAAAAGAAAACATAATTCTCTATGCTCGTAGAGGAAAAAAAAATGCTCGTAGACGCAACGCGATCTCTAGACAAGTAACAGTTATATAAATGTGTCTTCAATAATTTTATTCTGTATAAAGCTTTGACCTTGGAATAAGAAAATGACTACAACCTCAACTCGTGAGAAAATAATTGCATAACAATATGCAAAAGTGATAGTTATATTTGTGAACAAAATAAAATGAATTTTTTTTTTAGTCTAGCGGTTAACATAAATGTTAATTGCTCTTTTACGTGATTTTTTTTTGGAAGAATTTCAGTTATACCATTTTGGTGGTACCACTTTTCATTTTTACCATCAACAAAGAAATATTTTCAAAAATACACATTTTATTAACGGATAAAAGACTCTTGTACCCTTCTTCCTTATATATTATATAAAATAAATTTTTAAATAAATTAAAAACACAAAAACATCAATACTAAACTCTAAACCCTAAAACATCAATTCTAAACCCTAAACCCTAAAATATTAACCCTAAAACCTAAAACATCAATTCTAAACCCTAAACCCTAAAAAAAACCCTAAACTCTAAAATAAAAATTTTAAACCCTAAACCCTAAACTCTAAACCCTAAAACGTAAACCATGAACCCTAATAAATCAACACTAAACCCTAAAATATCAATTCTAAACCCTTAACTCTAAATCCTAAACTCTAAATTCGAAACCCTAAACCCTAAACCATATCTTTGAAACCCTAAATCTTAAATTCTATACCCTAAACCCTAAATTCTAAACCCTAAACTCTAAACCCTAAATCCTAAACCTTAAACTCGAAATCATAAACCCTAAATTCTATACCCTAAACTCGAAATCCTAAACCCTAAATTCTAAACCCTAAACCCTAAATTCTTAACCCTTAATCCGAAATTCTTAACCTTAAACCCTAAATTCTAAACTCTAAACCTTAATCCATCAAAACCTTATTAAAATTGTTAAGTTTAATTAGTTAAGGCTATAATAGTATTTTGCTTATTAAAATTTTAATGGTAAAGTTGATTAGTGTAAAATTGAAAAATGGTATGTTGAAAGTGTTATTTCTGGTAATTTCCCTTTTTTTAGGGTTCAATTAGCTTAAGATAATTTTCAAAATACATCTTCAACACGAGATAAATAAAATGTTCACTATCGTAATAGAGATAAATTCTGATCAACGTAATTTCTTTACGTAGAATAATTATTTGCTAAGCCATTTCGTATATCTTTTCTTAAAGATTATAATATACATATTTCAAACAAAAATTGGAAGGTTAAAACAAAAGTTTCATAATTTCCTCTGAAATAAAAGCATAAATTTGAAAAATATATAAAAAATCAAAGTATTATATATTTAAGTTGGACGCTTTGTTAAGTAGTATGTCGATTCCATTTTATATATAGTAAGGTCAAGACAACCATGGAGAATAATATATAATACATTTTAAACAAGAGAATAAACTAATAAAAGAAACAAGAAGGAAACTGTTTTATTTTACAATATTCTCATTTTCTGAATTAGTAAAAAGGAAAACTTATAATACAGCTTCACATGCCCCTATTGTTTTGTTTTGGCTCTTATACTCAATGGCAAGGAAGGCACTATTATAAGAATCAGATCCTTCTTTAGTTGTTTTTCTTTTCCTTTGACACCTTACCTTTTCATTTAGCCCTGGTCATTCGATTCTCAGTTCAGTTTTGATTTGGTTTGTTCAGTTTTAAAAGTTTAGGATCCATTCGGGTATTTAAAAATTTTTATTTAGTTGTATCAGTTTTCAGTTCGGTTTAAGTAACAAAAGTTGGGAATCGGCTTAGATTCGAGGTATCCCATTTGGTTGATTCGGATTAAATGTAAAAAACGAGATTTTTCGGATTATATATCAGTCCTTTTGGGATTTCAGATAAAAAGTTGGATAATTTAGATCATTTCAATATTCTAGATAGAATGTATATTAGTAATTATTATTTTTTGGTTATTTCGACTTCTCAATAATATTTTTAAATGATTTTTACTATTTTAAAACTAAATATAATTAATATTTATAAATATATAAACTATATTATAGAACTTTGGATATCCATTTGATTTCGGTTCTGTTTTTTGGTTATAGAAATATAGGATTCACTAGTGACAAGATTTAAACCCTAACTGAACCTCGTTTTTGATTCAGTTTTTGTAATTACCATAACAAAATTAACCTTAATTATTAGAGAAAACCTCTTTAAATATTCATTCATTAACTTATAATTGCAAAAATAATTTAAACATGATACTTCCAAAGAAATTTGTTGTGAGTAGAGTTCTTAAGAAATCCTTTCTGTTAATTTTAGTTAACTCACATTTTCTCTAAATTTAAATTATTTTGAAGATTTCTTCTCCATTCATATGTATAGATCAGTTTTGGACCTTCTTGTTAATTATGTGTCTATCTAATGAAAGCAATGAGAAGTCTGCTCTAATAAGCTTTTCAAAATGATGTTTTATGTTTGCCAACAATGTTAAGTTTTTGCACACTTCTTTAGTATTCTTTTAATTTGCAGTCAAATTTTATTAAAACTTTTAATTTCATTTTAATCTTCTCCCAGAAACCTGCTAATGAAATCTGATATTAAATCCTCATATCTGAAAATATGCATATCCAAAAATGTTTAAAATGGTATCAAAACAATTTTATTTTTGAAAACTTGAATTTTTAAGCTCAAATAAGAAAAAAAACTATTACAATAAGTTTAAGGAGAAATTCTAACAATGCCACAAACCTGAGCCCACTTTTTAATTTTACCTTTAAAGAATGAACATTTTCATAAATATCCTAAATTTATGATGAAAAGAACTAAACTAACATTCTTAAAATTATTTATAAATGTTAATAATCATTTATATAAGTTTATAAATCAAATTTTACCCCTTAAATACTAAAAATCTAGACAATAAACACTAAACTTTAAACCCAAATGTTAAGATACTTTTGATTGAAGATATCACTGAACTATAAACTCAAATGTTAAGATATTTTTGATTGAAGATATCACTGAAAAGTGGTAGTCCACTGAAAAGTGGTAGTCCACTTACAGTAATTTAAGCAATTTCTCTTCGTTTATTTTTATTTAACCTAACACACAAAATAATGAAAACATATATATTCACAATGAATTTGAATTTATATTTTTATTTGGTTCTAACACACACAAAACAAACAAAATATATTTAAAAATCTATATCTTACTTTTTTGAAAGAGAAAGATAACAACGTAAAAGAAAAGAAAAAAATAACATTAAGTTGAATCTAGAAATTTATTCAGATTTAAAACACAAAAAACAAAAAGAAATTTGAAAATAAAATTTTACCAATTTTGGCATTTTGCATAGCAGATTTCTCAAAAAGTTCACTATCGCATTACAATTCAGCATAGTTCTAGAGAAGTCTACTATGGAGTATTCTAAAGAAATCTGAAGTCTGCTATATTTTCCTCAGATCTGAAAGACATTTATATCCAAAACGTTTAAATGGTTTCAAAATAGAGAACAACCTCAAAATATAACTTTCAATGCTTAAATAATACAAACAATCACATAAGTTGAATTTATAGTTATATTCGAATCTAACACGCAAAGTACACTTCAAAGTTTTATTGATCTATGTTTTTAGGAGGGTGGGGGGAAACCATGGAATAAAAAAACTGAAAACATAAGATAAAATTGTGGGAAGGAGATAAAGAGATGGGAAATTGATATAAAGTTTGGTGTTTTCATGTTCAAAGAGATTAAAATGAGGCTAGAGATTTTAGAGAGAGAAACATTACACTTTGTTGTAGTCATTTAAGGAAAAAATAGAGAATGTGTAAATTTTCATTATATAATTAGACAACAATTTCAATAGGTTAAAGTTTTTAGTGTAGAATACTTCTTGAGAAGTCTGCTCTTGCATTACTGTTTAGCAGGCTTTTCAAGAAGTCTTCTAACTCAAAATTTAACATACATTCCAGAAGATTTCTAAAGACGGCTGTTAGTGCATAGCTTCTTAAATTGTTTAACTAGATATGAATAAATACTTCATTAAACGATTTATTCTCATCAGATCTTAAACTCATGCATCTGGAACTCACAATGGTTTCTGCTGGTTTCGGGTCTCAACCAGGAATCACACCTCAACAATATTTGGTTTCTGCTGGTTTCGGGTCTTAACCAGGAATCTGACCTCCACAATCTTTGGTTCCTGCTGGTTTCTGGATCTAAACTACAAATAAGGTCTTTACAACCTTTGGATTCAATGTTCCAGACCAGAAGCAGTCAGTACCAACATCAAATCAGCGGATCTCCAACTAAAGCAACTATTTAGCGTTCTACTACACTGAAATCAGAGATATATGTGATCTTCGTCAGCCAGACAATGATGTATGTATATTGTAGCATTCTACTACACTGTAATCCTTGTTCAGGCCAGGACAATCAACTGAAGAAAGAAGATCAAATACCCGCTTCAGTACATCAATGATTCCTTTCTCTGATCAGGTTGTGCACCACCTTAATTAGACTACTAAAAGGATACGTGTCATCGAGGCCATACACTAAGAAACGAAACTCGTCTTCCACTGAAATGTGAGAAGAAGATCATGGATTGATATCATCAGCCTCTGAGTCTGGAAATGCTTATTGGACAACAATCATTCTTCAACTATTTACGACTAAGATTTCAAATCCTGGGGTTCTAAGTGGTTCAGGCCAGAAAAAAAAAACCCGGAAAAAGGTACTAAGGAAGCGACATTCGTGTTTATGATAACCTGCTGAGATGGAACGACCCCGGTTGACCAAAGTACACATGTTATCTACCGAATTTACCCATGAAATCAAAAGATAAGGGGCAATCAGTTGAGAATAAATAATTCAGCATGACAAAACTCCTGCTTCCGAACAGAACGACAACCTTGGGATTCCTGCCTGGAGAAATACCTACTTAAAATCCGGGATCCATACATGTATCTGGGTAAAATGTATCTGGGTAAAATGGAAAAGTTTATACTATAGGGAGATCTTCATATTTCAGGATATGGAAGGATCTAGCCCAAATTCCTACTACTAATATCTATAAAAAGGATTACAAGACCCTATGATCTTGTGGATACGTGGAAAACCCACATATATGGCGCATGAAAAGTGTTTGACAATTGCAGGAATGGGCTAGTACAAGCTATAGTATGCAGTCAAGTATAGTACTCCTGCATGAAAGCTCAAGAGGCTACTCCCATGCAGGAAAAAAAGTACAAAAATGCAAAGTACTGCTTGAAAATCTTACACGCTTACTCTTACGCAGAAGCATATTACATATAATGCATAGTACTGCCTAAGAAGCTTACACGATACTCTTCGGCAGGGAGCATATTACATATAATGCAAATTACTCCATAAGCATAGTATACACAAATAGCATTGTACAAAACATGCAAATTTCTGCAATAACGCACGAAGCATAAGTACAAATGCAGAATACTATATCCAAACTCAGAGTTTGTACAGGGAGAAAACCTACACCCTTGCATATAAGTGGGACATCCACAAAAATGATGCAAAAGTTATATGACTAAAGTAATAATAGGCTTGCGCAAGCCTGAGTATGCTATCAAAAATAAAATACATGGCCCACACATAGAGGCTACACACCAAAATATATGCCGGGGCCTTCAGTACGAAATGTGCAAAAGTCATGCGTTAAACGCTACATACAACGCAGGGGGAACAACGTACATTTGAAAAGTGATGTAAATAAATCCCAAGGTTGATACATGGAGCAAAAAGTACAAAGTTCGGGAGCACACATAATCCCTGCTTATGCAGACATGGAAAATAGTAAGTCTAGCGCTTAAGTAACTACACTAGGTAGATTCAAACCAGCACCGATCGATAAGACTGGTGATTGCCTAACCCCTACAAGGGTCGAAGTCACACCAACACGAGATAAAAGCATAGTGCTACATCTAAACTGATGTTGATAGTGGTCTACTTCCGAGTGGCAGAGTGAAACGTCTAAACCAGTTTGATAATGACCTACTTCTGGGTGGCCGAGTGCAAAATCTAAAACCAACATTGCTAGTGGCTTACCTCCGGGGGCATAGAGAAATGTCGCATAAAAATAAGAGCAGCTTACTTACGAGAACAAATCTCGAACATCCTAAAACCTCCGGGTTCAATGAAAAGATATGTCCTAAGACCTTATGGTTCAAATGGCTATGTGATAAAACCTACGGGATTAATGAATGATATGTCTTTAAACCTCTGGGTTCCATGAGAATGTATCCTCCAACCTATGGGTTCCTGGAAGAAAGTCCATATAACCTCCGGGTTCCTTGGCGAAAATCCTTAAAGTCTATGGGTTCCTGGACGAAAGTCCTTAAAACCTACGGGTTTCTGGATGAAAATCCTTAAAAATCGTTAGGTTCCTGGACTAAATTCCATACAACCTCTGGGTTTGTGAACAAAAGTACATATAAGCTTCGGGTTCCTGGACGAAGGTCCATCAAACCTCCGAGTTTCTGGACGAAAATCCATCCAGCCTTCGGGTTCATGGATCCAGCCTCCGGGTTCCTGGACGAAATTCCTTCCAGCCTCCGGGTTCCTGGAAGAAAGTCCATCCAACCTTTGGGTTCCTGCACGAAAGTCCATCTAACCTTCGGTTACATGAATAAAATTCATACAACCTTCGCGTTTCAAAAAATCACTTCCTAAACCTATGGGTTCCAGGAAGTAGGATACAAGGTCATCCAAGGATTTATAATGTCCTACCAGTATGGGCAGATTGCAATGTGATACACAGTTGAGAGTGGCCAACAATCGATGGTAGAGTTCAACATAAAATCTCACCTTATTTATCCAGCAAGAATATTACTGTTCACTAAAGATGGCTTGTCTAAGAGATCAAATCTGATACCTAAAATATATTTTATCTCCTGCTACCATGAAATCACATGCTGAAGGTCCCTCTGCCAAAGGTCAAGGTACAATCGTGAGACAAGGCAAGAAGTTACATCATCAAAACTTCAAGGCCCAGGAAATATGCTAAACACAACAAGGGGAACCGGCATGAGGACTTTAATGAAAGGCCCCTGCTGATTTTACAAGCTCAACAAAGATCGAACTCTTAATAATAAGAGATAAAAGAGGAGCAAGTAAGGCCAGCATAACCAAGCATGAGGATCCTCAATTTTGGTCTCCAGGTATTTAACCTCCTTCTCCTCCTGATCTTTAGCCTTTTCAAGATTTTCCTTCTCAGAAATCCTGGGCCCTGACCCATATACTCCTCCACATGATTCATGGAGCCAGAGAATCCTCAAGAAATGTAAATTGAATTCCTATTCTGAACTAAGGCGGAGTGCAGCTACAGGAGCAGCACAAGCATCTCGGGTAACCCCCCCCCCCCCTCCAATGTTCAATGGCAGTGGATCCACTTTAGACGATGTATCTCTACTTCTAGGAAATTTTCTCTCCTACTCCAACATTAGGACTCCCATGTGCAGTCCATCGGAATCGAGAATACCAATAGATCCACATGATCATCACCACTCCCAACAAAAACATGCCCATTGAAGCATGTTTGTAAGTAACTTGAAATTTGTCCACGCCATGACATCATGCCCACTGGGTGTACCAATGAATATACTACTTGATCCAGACCATATGTCTATATTGGACCAAGGATCATTGTTCATTCTCCAGGCCTCCAATCAGGCTATGAATCCTTTCAAACAGTGTGCATGTACATTGAAGCACTACCAGCAAGGCAGTTTGATGGCTCAAACTTTAACTTCTGCTTCAGTAGATGAGCCGACGTCCTACTCCAAATTCAACAAGGAACTTGTACTATGGTACAACTCATGAAATCCTATGAAGAAATTCATGTTATTTTCTGCCTTCAGACATAAACCAAAAAATAAGAGGAAAACTGTTGAATGACTGAAGGACTTTTCCTGCCTTAAGATAAATGAAAATCTTCCTTAATATAAGGTAATCAGCTTAGATAACAAAGAATCTTCCTAAATCCAAGAGAAAGAAAAAATATTCTAATATATATATGACAATCCTTAAGAAAAATGGAAATATTCTATTATCTAAGAATATAATGAATATTTTCAAATTCTAAGAGAAGAACACGAATTCTAGTATAAATATAGGTTTATTAAACCTAGAGAGAAGGGGAACACGTCCACCGTAGGGATTAACACGTCCATCGACAGAGACACCAATTCTACAGCCGCCAAGGCAAGATTTCTCACCTAGAATACCATCTTCATCAACATGCCTATGACGGGCTGATCTTCGTGATTTCTCTCAACCAGACCAAGATATATGCTCACTGCAGCATGTCAACAAGTCTACTTAATTAATGGCTCGGCCACGATCTCTTGCTTATCAACATGAACACACCATGCTCACTAAAGCATATCGACATTGAAGCATATCGACTATTCTATCATCTGGTCTGGCCATGTGCCCTCTATAACATTTATCTCATATTAACTACAGAGCCACGTGCTCATAAGCCACATTCCCACCAGGCCACGCGCCCATCTAGGCTAGCACCTCCATTAATATGAACTAAAAATGGCTTGATCCCTCATGGGTACGTACGTGGCAATCACCACTAAAAAATGCAGCTGTAAATGCAAACACCCAGAGCCCAGAAGATACCTTCGGAGGTGAAAACCATCAATTATAAAGCAGGAAGATCATGCGGTTTTTCACTATAAACAAGCAGCTCATGCCTAACAATCAATCTCTCTTATTGCTTTCAAGTTATTCACAACATATACTGGCCCGAATCCATATGACATTAGTCTAAGGGCATGATCGCCTAGTTTATCAATAATTGAAGTAGAAATAAGTACTATGATGACTTGTTTCTTCTCCCTATCATTTCATAGAACTGAACATGAATCGCTTACACTTAAAAATACCCTAACAACTTCATGGTTTGTCATGAATCTTTTGTGATTTTTCGTGGCTATTTCCCAATATAGCCATGAAAATATGAGATGTATTCATGATTAAAATTGTGGCTATACTTGATTTTTCTAAATGATACATGAGTCACGTATTTTTACCCATTATGATTTCAGTTACTAAAACAAAAATCTTCTAAAATGTTTCTCCACTCGAATTTCAACACATCAAGAAACAATAATAAAAGTGTAATTTTAATTTCTTAACTATTCTTAAATTGCTGCCTCTTGTCTACTCTTCTCGGATCCGGGTTCGAATCAAGTTGTTGGAAAAGACAATTCATCTCCTTTAACTGAGTTAGCAGACTCGGGATCTGGAAATGAAATGCACCAATGGTTTTATAATTTTCTGTATAAAAATAGTCTAAGAAAAAAAAAAAAGAGCATTTGTACAATGTGACGTTGGAAAAGATGCCTCTAGTGTCAACTTTTGTCTGAAAATGTAACCCATTTTGTAGATATAACAACAAGAACAACGTGCAAAGATACTTTGTCTTCTATACAGACGATGGAGAATTCACTAGATGTTAAGCCTGATCCTTATATATGTCTCTATCCATAGATTTTAACCAGACACTAAATATTTCCTCTATGAAAACGAACTTACCATCTACTGGATTAAGTCGGCTGGATAAGACAGATATGTTAACAAAAATCAGTGTTATCGCATAAATGTCTCTGGTGGTTACACAGGAATAAGGGTATAAGATTCTCAGGCTATATCAAAGAATCAAAACTTTTGTGAAAGTTTGGTTTTTGTGTCGCGGGCATGCTGCAACTTTTTCATGTGGGATATGAACTCCTACAAAATATGACAACCCGAAAGACATGAGTCACACTGAAAAGAATCATTAAACTGTCGCTGCAATGGACATTTTGGTGTTTTTGCTAATGGGTAAATGAAGGAAGTGTATATGTGACCAGATCACTAAATCTAATACTATTCTATATGATGTGAAGAATGTTTTCTTGATGAAACAAAGTGTTTCACATGCAGATAACATCAGTACATGAGAGCTTATAGTGCAGAGATATAGCAAATGATACGAGATGGCATGTGAGATATATATATCTACAAAAATAACATAGCTTAAAATATTACGTCAAAAAAACTTATATGATATTTAACTCTTTTGAAGATTTAGGGGATCTTCCCACTTGGATCAAGTGTTATATTATAGTTTTTTTTTTTTTTTTTGAGTTCTGAAATGGTGGAGAGCATAATCATTGGTCTCTTCCTTTTCATTTCCACTTTTTTTTTTTTGTAAGTGTAAATCATCTGTGAAGGAAAGAAAGAAGTTATTGTGAATAATAAATAAAAAGAATGAAGTTAAAAAAGTTACGAAGCTGCCCGCATGACTGTGGTCAGGTGGAAGATGAGACCTGGGAATGTCCTACAACAGTTTCCCAGGGTTCGAATCTCTCTTGAAACAAAATCACAGTTATGTGGGAAGTCTGTGCTTGAGCTTCGATCTAGTCAGTTTATCTGGTAGTTTGGTGATAAGTGATCTATCTACTGTTGACATTAATCAGAATATATTACAAACTCGAGTCAGACAGTCTGGGAGACAATCCATTATTTAGCAGTAAGTGTGTTTTCTTCCCCAAAATAACCGATCAATCTATAGAATATATCCAAAAAAAAGAAAAAAAGTTACGGAGCTGGTTAAATAATTGAAGAATCTAGTACTCTTATGCTTTTGAGTTCCATTATTAGAACTTGTTAAAGACTCTATCACTTTTATTATCTGCAGTCACATCAAACGGTTAAGAGCATTGTAAAACCTAATAACAGCTGATGATTTTTCAATATAAAAAACGTTTTGTAAAATGACAGTTGCAATATTAGAATTCACAGGAGCCAAGACTGGAGATGATGCTTTATTTAATTTATCTTAAGAGAAATATAAATGGAATGGAACTAGAGTAAGATTCTGATAAATGGAACAAAGGAAGAGATATGTATAAATATAAGTTTTAAAATAAATTAAACTGATAGAGAGAGAGGAGGTGGGAACCCACCATAGACGATTGATCGGCCAACATCGTAAAGGAAGTCTTGTTTATGTCTCTCTATTCCTCTTTCTGTTCTTACAACACAACATGAGTAGTGCTCTAAGTGCGTGAGGGTGTTTTTCACACTACTATATATTCACATGGGTTCGCTTTGAGGAAGATCAAGAAGAAAGTAACCATAAGTCACTCCCTTTTAAGCTTTCTTACCTTTGTTCTTTAATTTGGTACCGTTACAACCATTAATAACTTTCCATAAGAGCATCACAACGGCTACAACTACAAGAACGAGTAAAGAAACTGGTTCACAGCCCATCATGCCTCAAAATTGCATAGCACCAAGGCCTGAAGAAAATGGCGACACCATGGTACAAGGTCTGACAGATATGTCAGAAACACAGAGCAAACCTGTACTAGCCTTCCCTGTTGTAAATTCACAGCCTTGTCTCCAGCTCTCCATGTACCCCATAATTATCAAGGTGTCTCTCTCTCTCTCTCTCTCTCTCTCTCTCTCTCTCTCTCTCTCTCTCTCTCTCTCTCTCTCTCTCTTGCTGTTATGTTCACTTCTTGTTTCAAATTGCTGCTGAGTTTTGATTTTTACCTGCAAAAAAGAACTCGTAAGAATAGTTCTTACAACTTTTTCCAATGATTGCTTTGTGGTTGTACAGTTTGAGGAGGTTGTGTACAAGGTTAAGATAGAGCAGACAAGTCAGTGCTTAGGATCATGGAGCTGCAAAGAGAAGACTATTCTTAATGGTATAACAGGGATGGTTTGTCCAGGAGAGATTCTAGCTATGTTAGGTCCATCAGGAAGTGGAAAAACCACTCTTCTGTCAGCTCTTGGGGGCCGCCTCTCAAAAACTTTCTCAGGGAAAGTCATCTACAACGGTCAGCCTTTCTCTGGCTGCATCAAGCGCAGAACAGGGTTTGTTGCTCAGGATGATGTCCTGTACCCTCATCTCACCGTTTGGGAGACTCTCTTCTTCACAGCACTTCTAAGGCTACCAAGCAGTTTGACCAGAGACGAGAAGGCTGAGCATGTGGACCGAGTTATCGCTGAACTAGGATTGACTAGATGTACCAACAGCATGATAGGAGGACCACTGTTCAGAGGAATATCAGGAGGTGAGAAGAAAAGGGTTAGCATTGGTCAAGAAATGCTGATCAATCCTAGCTTGCTCCTTCTTGATGAACCCACTTCAGGTCTTGATTCTACCACTGCTCACCGCATAGTGACCACAATCAAAAGGCTGGCATCTGGAGGAAGAACAGTGGTCACCACCATTCATCAGCCATCAAGCCGCATATACCATATGTTTGACAAGGTGGTTTTGCTGTCTGAAGGTAGTCCTATCTACTATGGTCCTGCATCTCCTGCTTTGGAATATTTCACTTCTGTTGGATTCTCCACTTCCATGACAGTTAACCCAGCTGACCTTTTACTTGACCTTGCAAATGGTAAAAGACCTTTCTCTTTAAGCTTCTGCGTGATTAATAATGAGATAAAAAAAAGTCTTTTAACTATTTAAAACTTGGAAAAACTGCAGGAATCCCACCTGATTCTCAAAAGGAGACCACAGAACAAGAACAGAAGACAGTGAAAGAAGCTCTTATTTCAGCTTATGAAAAGAACATTTCTACTAAACTGAAAGCTGAACTCTGCAATGCGGATTCCCATAGCTTTGAGTACACCAAAACTGCTGGTAATTATCGCGTTCTGAAGTATACCTTGTTTGATTATCCTTATGTTAACCTGACTTTATCTGTTCTTTAAATGGAGCAGCAAAAAATATCAAGTCAGAACAATGGTGCACAAGTTGGTGGTACCAGTTCACTGTATTGCTCCAAAGAGGGGTCAGAGAGAGGAGATTCGAATCTTTTAACAAGCTCAGGATTTTCCAAGTCATCAGTGTGGCTTTTCTTGGTGGCCTTCTCTGGTGGCATACTCCAAAATCTCACCTCCAAGATAGAGTAAGACTCTTCTTGGATGAATAAAATAGATAATGATCATCTTTGAATTGTCACATTAGTGTTCTTACAATCATATTCTACAATAATTGCAGACTGCTTTGCTCTTCTTCTTCTCAGTCTTTTGGGGATTCTATCCACTATACAACGCGGTTTTCACATTTCCACAAGAGAAAAGAATGCTAATCAAGGAGAGGTCTTCAGGAATGTACCGTCTTTCATCCTATTTCATGGCTAGAAACGTTGGAGACCTACCCTTGGAACTCGCACTTCCAACTGCTTTTGTGATCATAATATACTGGATGGGTGGGCTCAAACCTGACCCCACAACATTTTTCCTGTCACTACTGGTTGTTCTCTACTCCGTTCTTGTTGCTCAAGGTCTTGGCTTGGCCTTTGGTGCTCTCCTTATGAACATCAAGCAAGCCACAACGTTAGCATCTGTTACAACACTAGTGTTTCTCATAGCTGGAGGGTACTACGTGCAACAAATCCCTCCCTTCATTGTATGGCTAAAGTACCTAAGCTATAGCTACTACTGCTACAAACTGCTTTTGGGTATTCAATACACTGATGACGACTACTATGAGTGTTCAGAAGGGGTCTGGTGCCGAGTTGGAGATTTCCCAGGAATCAAAGCCATGGGACTGAACAATTTGTGGATAGATGTTTTTGTTATGGGAGTGATGCTGGTGGGTTACAGGCTCATAGCCTACATGGCACTGCACCGAGTGAAGTTGAGGTAAAAGATGCAGCCAAAGATAACCACAAGAAGTTCCAAAGAAACTTTCCATCACCTGTTACCAAGAAATAATGTTAGTATTAGATAAGATATTAAAAGTCGTCGAGTTTTGGTCGATTTTACTTGAGTATCCGAGATATATATCCGACGACTTTCTTTTGTTTTAGGCTTAGATGATGATGATGTTCCTACGTTTGAGAATAAAAGAGTGAGATAATATAATAATGTATGAGATAAGAAAGGGAAGCCAAAGTATATACCCCCCATCTGCAAAATAGTTAAAACGAAAGTGACTAAACTTTGGAGTCCACTCTCCTGTTGTATCTTTGTGGGGTTCCTTAAGACTTTCGGTTCATTCTTTATACCTTACTAGTCACCTGCAAGTGCATCAACTGGTGAAAACAATGAGATGTATGTATAAGATAAGGATTAAAATAAGTTGCTAATAATTAGACGAACAACGACAGGACATAAGCAAACATACCTGACCGTGGCTCTCTTTGTTATCTCAAAATTCTCTGATGGTAAATTGTTGTTTCTTTTTCACAAAAGCAAGTATTAGGGCTGGGCATTAGGATGCCCGTTCGTTACGGGTATTTTAGTTAAGAAAGTCTAGTACCCATGGCCATTAGGATATTTTCATTTTGGGTTGAGTTCGGTCAGTAGTTTCAAGGTTCATGTATTTTCGGATATAACCGAATATCTGAATTCTGTATTAAATATTAAAATATTTATAGTATTGACATATCTTCAAATTTTTCCTTCCAAACTTATATTTGTATAATACAAATATACAAAAAAAAGAAGTTCAAATACATAACACATAACATGTCAAGTTGACAAGTATATAACAGGTTTGGTTTTAAATCAATAAATATGTTTTAACCATCTTATATAATTTCGGATATTCGAATTATCTTCGTCAGTGTTCTATAAATCATTGGATATTAATGAAACGATCATTTAAATCGATTATTTAGAAATAAAGTTAAGACATTCAAAAATCAACCTGAACAATCGGAATTTTATATTTTTGTCGAATCCTTTCTATCTCATAATCGAGCTTGTGTAGGTAAATGTTGTCTGGTAGGGACGATAGTCGTACACTGTGTGGCCCGCCTCACCATTCCATTTCCTTTCATCAACACTAATTAATGAGAGTTTCCCCTTATTATGGAAGTAACCAAACTCACTATGACAACTCGAATAATAGTAGGAATTTACAATTCCGATTCCCCAGCGGAGCATAACCACTTTCTTACTCGTAAAGGCAGCAGTCAAACCAGCAACACCAAGTTTTGAAGAGCTTACCTAACAGATTTGTAGACGTCCAAAAAGCTTAAGATTTTAACAAGAAAGATATAGGCGATGGTGTTGCCTCTACCGACGCTGGTGTGCGAAAGCATGGGGAGCGAACGAGATTAGAAACCCTGGTAGTCCATGCCGTAAACAATGAGTGTTCGCCCTTGGTCTATTCTGATCTGGGGCTCAGCTAATGCGTTAAACACACTGTCTAACAACTGCCTAGCAATTTTTAAAATACTGATCTTTGTATATTAGATATTATCCAAACATATTTGGATATACAACTTCTAATTTAACGTTCATTTATATATTTTTATATATCGGATTGGATCCGAATTCAAGTTTTTCGGATTGAGTTTTGGCTTTGGGTCCGGATATAACGTCTGGCCATAGCAGGTACAAAGATAAGAATGCTATCAATTACAATCCATTATAGAAAGAAAAAAAAATAAGAAGGCAGACCTTTTAACAGCATAGTTATGGCAATTATAGCTAAAGGAATGAGCTTTCGCTTTCTTACTCATGTGGCAAATAATTAAAATAGCTTTGTTAGCTAAAAGAACTGGGGAGGCTACAGTGTATGGCTGAACAACATAGAGGAATCAAAAGGAGATAAACAAATCATTGGATGACAAGGCCCACAAGATATGCTTACATATTGAAACGTGATTCACTTTAGTCAAGTGGAAGCTGATGCGACAAGAAAATTAAAAAAAGGCAGCACAAAGAGAAATCCATGTCACTATCTACTTTGCCAAAGTGTCATTGTCATCACCAAGAAGAACCATCTTAGGAACCCAAGTAATAAAACAGAAACGTCAGTCATTCACCAATTCCTGACTAAATCCATCATCATCCTTGTGTTGTAGTGTTTTACATACGAAAGCAAGAGATCAGATGATCTAATCATGGTTCTTTACCTCAGTATAACTAGAGAGAGAGTAACACTGGTTGCTGTTTTTAGTGTACTTAATTAACATACATGCCATTTCAAAGTAATCGAAATCAACTTGGTGAAAATGCTTTGTCATTCACCACTTTGATCAACAAGTTGTGAGAAAGTCGTATACTATTCACAGAATTAGCATAGTATATAAAAGTCAGTTTGAGAGGTAGAAGAGCAAATAAAGAGCAGAATATAACTAGTTCACATCAAAAACAGAAATAGTTCAAGAGTTCAACTTCAAGATACAATATTGTTTTTGTTCTTCAAAAAAAAAAAAATAGATACAATATTTTTAGGGATCTCATATTTTTATAACACAAAACTATACCTTAGGACATCTCTAAAAGCAAATTCAAAATTTCAAATATAAATTTTTTTCATATTTCAAAAATCAACTTCAAGTTTTAAACAATAAAACTTCATATTTAAAGTATTACTATTCAGAATTTCATATTTTAAGTTTCATATTTTATAGTTTTTTATTATCTGTTTTTCAAATAATTTCGTCAACTTTATAATTATCATTTTAGTCTTTATAAATTTTTTATCTTTGCAAAATATGAATATATTTATAACAATAAAGGAAAGTATTATATAACAATATTATAATACACATTTAAAAAAATATCAAACAGAAAATACAAAAAAAAACACGATATGAAAACATATTATTACATCAATAAATGAAAATACAATATTTCAACAACTTTTAGCTTGTACTTTACAACTAGAATATAAAAGGACTTAATTGTCATTTCAAAATGCATGTAATATTATATTAAAATGTATTATCTTAGTAATTACTAGTGTATATAATATTGTTTTTATATGTTACTTTCGTTATATAAAAGTTTAATGATTTATATTAAGTTTTATCAATAAAAAAGACATAGTATAAAATGTAAAATTTTATTAAATCTAAAGCTTTTTTTTTTTTGAGAGAAACAACCTCAATCATCAACTTTCGGAAATTTGTAACACTAATCCTTTATTTTTTTTTGGACAATTGTAACACTAATCCTTATATTTTACTTTCTTCTCTAGAAAACATCCTCAGAGTCACACATTTTTATTGAAGCCCAGTTAGGCCCATATAAAATAAGTTTAATAAAGGCCCATAACGATTTAGCTAATTCCTTGTTAAATTAATTATTATCACTATATAAGCGCTGTCTCTTTTCTTCATTGGTCTGCTCACTAGGGTTATATTTGTCGGAAAAACGAAGAAGAGATGACGGCATTCTCTAGGGTTTTCGGCGGATGCCGGACACTGATGGCGAAGGCGGCGGCTAATGCGGCGGCTACTGGCGTTTCAGCTGGTAAAGAAGGAAAAGGAATACTAAAGACTGTTCCGGTCTCGAAGACGCTGGCTAGCTTCGCCGGAGAAAGCGAACTCTCTCGTGCCACAGCTGTGAAGAAAGTGTGGGAGCATATCAAGAGTAACAACCTTCAGGTACAGTTTCGGAGATTATTTGATTCTTGTGTTGTTACATTATATTGATTGATTTTGGGAAAAGTCTTTTGCTTGTGCTGAGTAGTAGAAACAATGTACTGGGTTCAAGTGTCTGATTCATTGAAAATATCTTCACCTGTTGAATCAGAGAACTGAGTAGTTGGGAGTGGGAGTATAGTGTGGTGGGTTTGGATATAAGGCATATGCTTCTCTGTTTTGTTAAGAACGGTTTTGTTTTGAATACGTAGAATCCAGATAATAGAAAGGAGATATTTTGCGATGATAAGTTGAAGACGATCTTTGAAGGCAAAGACAAAGTTGGATTCACTGAGATCGCCAAGCTCTTGTCCCCACATTTTCCTAAGTCGGTCTGATGATTGCTGATGTTTTTTTCTACCTAATCCAAGCAATAGTTTGCTTTCTCTCGATTCGTTTTTGATGTATGTACATTATATGAAGAAAAAAAAGAAGCAGCAAAACTCTGCTGGTTATATTTTTATGGTAATTTCGTTTGATTTTGGGATCTTTTGATATTGGTTGGTCTTTCATGCTCAATCAGTTTCATTAATTTATCAATTGTATGAAAGCTATAGATTTTTTTGGACTTATGATTATGCTTTAAATTGTGCAAATTATATATCAATAAAAGTAGTTTTGTTTAAGTTTATTACAACTGCCAACTATTATTCGTTTTTTTTTAATAATGTACATTTCATAAATAATTAAGCATAACCCCTTTCTATTCGCAAAAAGGAGAAAAAAACCCCTTTCTATTCGAATATACGGAAATGGTTTTCAAATTTCAGGAAAATTAGAAACATACATAGGTCTGTTGTGGACTCGGCTTTTATTTAACTGACGTTTGACACCTCGATCTACCTCGCAGCTTCAACACATGTTTCTTCGTGTAGTGATAAAAGTCGATTATGTAGATGTTTTGTTGTTAGGAATTTAACCTTTAACCTAGTGCTCAAACTTAGATAGAAATCAAATATCAAAAACTCTTTCCCTTTATTCACTATCAATGAAACCCTACAAGAACAAAACAGAAATCACAAGTTTATAGAAATCAAATATCAAAAACTCTTTCCCTTTATTCACTATCAATGAAACCCTACAAGAACAAAACAGAAATCACAAGTTTTCTTAAGAACCAAAACCTTAACTTATTGATTCTCATGATTTTTGTCTATTTGTCTAGCTCTCGTATTCTCTTTCGCTTTCTCGGATGATTATAAAAGCCATGACCACCTCCTCTATTTATAACATAAGTACCATCTTAACTTTTCTATTTTCCAATGTCTTTGTAAAGACATTGACCGACCTTTCTATAAGCTAAAAGGAAACTAACATCTTTTTCCTTATTTGGTTTTGTGCAGGATTCTTGTTGGGCTTCACAGGATTTGGCTCAATAACACACAATCTCCACCTTTGGGCTCAATCTCTACATCGTCTCCTTTCTTTGACAATATCGTCACACCAACTCAAGCTCTTTCCTCTAGAAAGCACGATCCGATCCCATGTCGTCTTTTGCTTCACCGTTGAATCCCTTGGAGGGTGATGACGTCTCGCCGACATATCCTTCCGCCTCCGGCAAGTCCCGTTTCTCCACCCTCTCTCACCTTGATTCCTTACACCGGATTTCGATGGAGACGACCTTTGCATCTTCAATGGCGATGAAGATGACTTCTGAACAGAACCTGTCTCATCCGGTGAACTGTGAATTGTTGTTTCTCCAACCAGCGTGACATTAACCCTTGTCTTTAGTCCCCTCCATGGTATTTTTCTGCAACTCTGAGATGCTCCTCGCAAATAACTTCCCTACAGTGATCAAAACCACTGATGTCTAATCGCTTATCCTATTCCTTTGTAGGATAGTGATTCAACTTCTCAAATCTCAACTCAACCTCTTGTAAAATCGCATCCTCTGAACATAGCTTGTTCTTCATCATGAGATGCCTGTAATCTCCAAGAAGCTCGCGAGTTCTTCTTGGTGACTGGCGAATCTCTATTTGCCTACTGGTGATGATCGATTTAATATGTCTTACCGGTGATACTGCAGCTTTCCGGTAAGGACCTTTGAGTTTTGAGTTTGCTTTGAAAACTTTCACTTATTTCCTTTTGAAGTTGTAAAAGCATTAACCCCTTTTTGATTTTGATAGTGAAACCCATTGGAGACTTCTCTGTTGCTCAGACGAACCCACAAACCTCTTCTCACTTCAACTTCTTGGTAAAGTTAATCCACTTCTCTTTATCCTGATTGAGATGATGCCTTTGATGTTATACTTATTTGGTGATCTGCTTTGTTTTCCCGGTTGTGATACTCGTCTCCCTTCAACTCTCCTTGGTGATTAGCCTCCATCATAACAGCTTTTTAAGACGTTCTCTCCTCTCCGGTGATCTATCTCTTCCTTCTCGACCTGGATACTCGTCTCCCTTCAGCTTCGTTTGCTGTTTAAGACGTTTTCTCAGGTCATCCCTTCACTTTAAATTTCTTTTTAAAGTTTAATCTTCATCCGATTTTTTCAAACTTTTGAGCGACTTTGTTTTGTTTCAGCTGCTCCACCTTGAGCTAAAACCTCAGTCTCGCATCCATACTCACAGGTAACCTTCTTTAAACTCCACCTACTTGAGTTTCCCATTATCAATATAAACCTGAAACTTTCTTGTTTCTTTTTCTCTGTCTCTGCGAGCTTTGAGACACGTTTGATAATGGCGTTACCTGGAGTGACTTTTTTCTTAGTTAGAGACGCAGCAAACCTGAAGCTCATGTCCATGTACTGCTTCAGAGAGATAATCTGCTGCGTTTTTATTAGAATGGTTCTTAGATAGTGTTGCGTCTTCCTTAACTCTATCTCTGAAGATACCAGCTTCCAATATTCTTGAAACTTTTCCCTCAGCTTCATTCCCAAGTTCCATATCCACGTTCTCCTCAGCTTTCTTCTAGTACTTCCGATCCTTGCTTTCCTTATCCTCCTCATGAGCTTTAGATCCTTCTTTCGTATCAGGTGCAGCCAAAACATGTGCCAAAAGATCACCATCTTTTTGCGTTACTTCTTTGACAAAAAAAAAATCATCTCTCGAAGATTCTGTCTGAGATTCTTCATTGCTCGCCATAGACTCAATTTCTTTTGTTTTTTCTATCGAGAAAGAGTCTCCACCTTGAGCTGATGAATCTTTTTTTTCAAAACCGAATGGAGTAGGTCTCTGAATCAGAAATCTTGCGAAAGTCACCTTTTTGACTTCTTCTTTCTAATTTCTTTCTCCACTCTAGGCATGAACTTCTTACTGTTAGCAATTGTGCCTTGTAGATAATAAACTCCATCGTGATATTTCCCTGATATCACTTTCTTGTTATCTTTGTAGAAGTGCACCATAAAATTGCTTCCGTTATACTTGCAACTTGATCTTTCTAGCATCCCATAGGAAATTAGATTTCTATTCACCTCTGGTATGTATCTAACACCCGTGAGTATCACTTCAGAGCCATCTGGATTCTGAATTTTCACTTTCCCAATTCCTTTGATGTTACATCGAGTGTTATTAGCCATTAACACTAGTCCTCCATTGAACTCCTGGAAATCAAACATAACTTCCTTGTTTGATGTACTATGATAAGAACATCCAGAATCCATGATCCATTCTTGCTTAGTGTGTTGCACACTTGCTGTTAACACTAACGGTTGCTTCGGTTATGCTGCTATGTTTGCAGATTCTCTATGTCTCCTTTCAGGACATTCTCTTTTCCAGTGTCCTTCTCCAGAGATAAAACAACTTGTATTGTTTTTATCGAACCTTTGCCTTGACTTAGATCTGCCCCTGCCGTTAGATTTTCCTCTCAATGGATTTGATTTTCCTTCACAACCTCTTTTCTCTGAAATGCCCCTTGATTCCATACAAACCCTCTCCTTCAGACCTGGATTTATTCAGCAATCACTACAAGAAAACTAAGAACTTACTACAAAATTTTACTAGGAAAATAATTCCTCGTAAATTTACTACAAAATTACTTGGCTTTTACGAGGAAACAAGTTTTCCTCGTAAGGTCCTCGTACAGGTACGAGAAAAATATTTCCTCGTAACACCGTAGTAACGTTACGAGGAAATTACATGGCAATAGTACATTTCCTCGTAAGACCGTAGTAAGTCAGTTTCCTCGTAAAGTCCTAGTAAAGTATTACTACGAAATTAAGAGAAACAGATTTGTTACTACGAAATTAGGAGGAACTGGATAGGAAATATCGAATTTAAATCAAAAACGTGTTTTGTACCTACATTTCCTAGCAATTTCCTAGTAAATGCTCAGATTCGAAAATTTCTATTAATACCACAATTGTGATTCATTTGAAACACACCAAAAAATAATCTGCTATAAGCTTGATCAAACACAAAAAAATGTTCGGTTAGGGAAATATTTTCGAGTTGCGGAAGTGGATGTATTCACACAGAGATAATAATGGGAGGGTGATGAAAGAATATCTCGAAGGGTTGGAGACGTTTATGCATCAAGCAGATTCTACACCACTCACGCAGGAAAGTGGTAAGATGTTTTGTCCTTGTCGGAAATGCTGCAATACAAAATTAGGCCATCGTGAAAATGTTTGGAAGCATTTAATAAATAGAGGTTTCATGCCATATTATTATATTTGGTATCAACATGGAGAAGACGATGCTAGTTGTAGGAATGAAGGTAGCAATAGTAATAGCAATTTTCAGGTTGAATCGGTTGATCATTTGCATAATGAAAATAGCTATCATCACCAAGAGGAACAAATGGTAGATTGTGATAGGGTTCATGATATGGTAGGTGATGCATTTGTAACTCATGATGATGATGAAGTTGAAGAACCTAACTTAGATGCAAATTTTTTTTATGAAATGATAGATGGTGCGAATGAGCCAATTTACAGTGGTTGTAGAGAAGGTCTGTCTAAATTGTCGTTGGCTGCTAGAATGATGAGTATTAAACCCGATCACAATCTACCTGAAAATTGTATGGATGCATGGGCAGACTTGTTTAAATAGTATTTGCCAGAAGACAATGTGTCTGCTGAATCTTATTATCAGATTCAGAAATCGGTATATAGTCTTGGGTTGCCCTCGGAGATGATAGACGTTTGCATCGACAACTGCATGATTTACTGGGGAGATGATGAGAATTTAGAAGAATGTCGATTTTGTAAGAAGCCACGATTCAAACCGCAAGGCCGAGGGCGTAATAGGGTACCGTACCAAAGGATGTGGTACCTACCAATCACAGACAGATTGAAAAGATTGAATCTGAGGAGACTGCTGGAAAGAATGAGATGGCATGCCGAGCATACTCAGACGGATGGAGAGATGACTCATCCATCAGATGCAAGAGCCTGGAAACATTTTAACAATGTACATCCACATTTCGCTAGCAATAGCCGGAATGTGTATCATGGATTATGCACTGATGGATTTAGTCCATTTGGAATGTCTGGGAGACAATATTCATTGTGGCCGGTCTTTCTTACACCGTATAACCTGCGACCGAAGATGTGCATGCGACGAGAGTTTCTATTCATGACCATATTAATACCTGATCCAAAACATCCAAAAAGATCTCTCGACGTTTTTCTACAACCACTGATAAAAGAGTTGAAAGATTTGTGGTCAACAGGGGTAAGGACATATGATTGTTCAACGAAAACAAACTTTACGATGCGAGCGATGCTTTTGTGGACCATAAGTGACTTTCCTGCATATGGGATGTTGTCTGGGTGGACTACACATGAGAGATTAGCTTGTCCATATTGTAATGGAATGACATATGCGTTTCAGTTGAAGCATGGTAGGAAGACTAGTTGGTTTGATTGTCACCGTCGATTTCTTCCCGTTTACCACCCATACCGAAGAAAAAAAAAATTGCCCAGGCACAAAAGGGTTGTTAGAGACACTCCTCCTCCATATTTAGCTGGAGAATAAATCGAAGCGCAAATCGATTACTACTGTGCTCTAGAAACAGCTACTCGTGGTGGGAATTGGCATGTTCCCAGTAATATGCATGATTCTTATGGAGTTCAGCACAATTGGCACAAAAAGAGTATATTTTGGGAATTGCCATATTGGAAAGATCCTCTTTTGCGCCACAACCTCGATGTGATGCATATAGAGAAGAACTTTTTTGAGAACATTGTGAACACTATATTGAATGTCCCAGGGAAGACGAAAGACAACGTAAAATCAAGGTTGGACTTACCCGATATCTGCTCAAGGAGTGAGCTACATATAAAAAGCAATGGGCAAGTTCCAGTTCCAATATTCAGATTGTCATCAGAAAAAAAAGTATGCGTTGTTCAACTCGGTGGCTTCAGAAGTGAAGTTCCCTGATGGGTATGTTTCAAATCTCTCAAGATGTGTTGAGAAAGGGCAAAAGTTCTCAGGGATGAAGAGCCATGATTGTCATGTCTTTATGCAGCGACTAAAAGCGTCCGCGGAGCTACTACCGGCAAAAGTACATGAAGCACTTTCAGGTAATTAATTAATATAATACGATGATATGATTAATTTATTTCTATATATATATATACTGATGTGGATAATTTTTTTTTTTGTAATATATAAGGAATTGGAGCATTTAGGGATCTGAGCACTCGCACTCTTATAGTGGAAGTTGTCCAACAACTTCCTGAAAATATCCCCGTCATAATCTGCAACTTGGAGAAATATTCCCGCCTACTTTTTTCGACGTCATGGAACACCTAGTTTTCCACCTCCCGTATGAGGCATTACTTTGTGGACCCGTGCATTATGGATGGATGTATCAGTATGAAATGGCCATGAAAACTTTGAAAGGAAAAGCCAAAAACCTACCAAGAGTTGAAGGTTCTATTGTTGCGGGAAGTTTGACGGAAGAAACATCAAATTTCACATCGTACTACTTTGCACCGAAAGTACGTACAAGGAAACGAGCTCCAAGAAGATATGATGATGGTGGTGTCGTGCCGACATATATGGAAGACGATGTTCCAGACATCTTTTGTCAAATTGGGAGATTGGGTGGGAAATTGAAAGAGGTTTGGTGGTCGAGTGATAAAGACGTCTATAGTGCACAGCTTTATATTCTTCTTAATTGCGAGCATCCATTGCTTATTTTGAAAGGTAAATATATAAACATACACACTTATATATATATATATTTCAATATTAAATATATAACATAACATATTATTTTACAGTCAATTTGTGACTCAAGTCGAGGAAGGAATACCTGGTATATCGACAACTGAGTTAGACAAAAAGAAAGATCAGCACTTTATCAAGTGGTTGAGGAAACATGTATTTATTTATTACTTAAATTGTATGCATACATTACCACAAAGTAAGTCTAATGTCTAGTTATATTACTTTTTGTTGCAAGTTGATTATGACGATACTGAGTATCCCGCATGGTTTCGCGAATTACTTCAAGGTCCAGTTGCAAAGGTCACTACATCATCGATGTATTTCACCCGAGGCTATACTTTTCATACCTATGACTATGGTAGACACTGGGCGACAAGTAATTATGGAATATGTGTGAAAGGCGAAACAAATTTCTACGGGATCTTGCATGAGATTTATGAAGTTCCATTCTCAGGTATGAGTTTGAAATGCGTTTTCTTCAAGTGTGAGTGGTACGACCCCGTCGTCAACAGAGGTGTTCGGATTAACAAGAACAGTGTAGTTGATGTCAACAGTGGACGAAGGTACAACAAATTCTTTTTTTTTTAATATCCAGGTTTCCAGTATTAATTAATTTTTACATTGATCTTTATTTTCGTAGGTACAACAAGTTCTAGCCTTTCATATTAGCTTCCCAAGAAGATCATGTTTGCTTAATTCCATACCCTCGGATTACTACCTCGGTAATAAACTGGTTAGCTGTTATCAAAGTTACACCTCGAGGACGAAAAATTGCTGGAGAAGAACGACCATTACAAGAAGAAAACACCAATGAGATCGAGGAAGCTGAAGCAGAAATTGATGAGTTCCTACTTATTGATCCACACAATCGTGAATACGAAGATGTTCCTGATCACTCAACGGATGAAGGTGTAGACGACGAGTTTTTAGAAAATGATGATGTTTCAACAGATTACGACAATGTATCCGAATGAATTATCTATGTTTATAAGTTTGTTTAATCACAAAAGTGAATTTGGATTATATATGTTTTAAGTTTGTTTAATCACAAAATCAATTTGCATTTGGGGTTTATGTGTAGAAGAGGTTAGGAGTTTGGTTGTAGAAGAGGTTATAAGTTAAGGCAGTTGTGGTTTGGGGTTTGGGGTTTCGAGTTTAGGGATTTATAAACCCTTTCCTCGTAAAGCCCTAGTAATAGAAAACGCGGACATAGCCGTTTCCTCGTAAATTTCTAGTAACGTATTACTAGGACTTTACGAGGAAAAAAATGCGGGCATAGCTATTTCCTCGTAAGGTCCTATTAATTGTATTACTAGGACCTTAAGAGGAAATAAAAACACGGGCATATATATTTCCTCGTAAAGCCCTAGTAATGTTACTAGGGCATTACGAGGAAACAAAATTCCTTATATAAACTCGAGCAATCCGATTTCTCATTTTGTAGTAAACTTCTCTCTGAATCCTCTAAAGGTTCTCTCTAATTCGTAGTTAGGTGATTAGATTAGGAAATTTAAATTAGGTGGTTAGTTCAGGGAATTTAGATTAGGTGGTTAGTTTAGGTAATATAGATTAGGTTGGTTTACTTTTTTAACTGTTTTTTTAAATTATACGGGAATTAATGTTTTGATTTAAAAAAAATATATATATATATGCCTAGACAGAGCAAGATTGCTAGGGCTGCTAGTAAGAGGACGTCGTCTCTTCAGGGGAGTCACTACGGAGATATTTTCGGGCGTCAAGATGCTCCCGGTTCTTCTTCATCAGCTCCCGGTTCATCTTTGATTCCGGATCGTGACGCCGTTCCCAAGACTCAGGGAGCTTCTACGGCGTCCCGGAAACCACCAGCTCCTCCTCCTCCTCCTCCTCCACCGGTCGGGGTTCATCCTGATTTTCAGGTGCCGCCGTACGCACCCTTTGCGGTGTACATGGTGGAGAAGGGCTGCCAGAGTTAGATCCTATCCGACGGGACGACCAAAACGTATTATGGTATGTTTTAATTTTTAAAAAGTTTTTTTAATTTATTTACAAATTAAACTAATTACTGATTTATTTTGTGTCTTTCCAGGTTCGTTCTTGACAATTGTGTCGCAACTAGCGTCACAGACTGTATCAAGGGATACTTTCTCGATGCAGCTCCAAACTGGAAGAAGACGGCGAGCCACACAAAAAGACGTGGTTCAAATCGTTCGCTATAAGTTTAATTAATCAACTTACTTTATTTTAATTATTTAAGTTATTAATATTATTGAACTAATCTGTCTCTTATTTTTTCTGGTTACAGCAAAAATATCGTTGGTCTATTGGGATTCACCAGCGGGTGAAGACGGAGTTTGAGGGCAAGGCAAGAGCACGATTCCTCGACATGGTTTACAACTGGAAGTGCGAATGTGGGTATGGATTTATAAATTATAATATATATAGTTTTAAAAATATTATTGACTTTAATTCTAATTATTTTAAGTCAGGTGGATGGTTACGAGGACGGGAAACCCGATTGCCTCACAACCACGGTGTGGGATGGTCTCATCAGCTATCGGGGGTTGCCGGACTCGGTCAGAACCTCCCACACAAACTCCGGGAACCGCATGAAGACCTCACGGGTCGAGTTCACGGGTCGAAAACCTCACGGGGGAGTTCGTCTAGACATGATAAGATGATTTTTAATAACTATTTAATTTGTATTTTATTTGAATATTCCAAATTAATATTTAATTTTAAAAATTACTTTTAGGCTAAAGAGACAGGAGTTCTTCCATCTCTGAAAGACCTTTACGAGAGGACCCACCGGAACAAGGCTGGCCAGTTTGTAGATCCTGCTTCCGAGCGGATCTACAACAAGGTTGTTGCTCGAGTTGACGAACGCCAGACCCAGCTGACTCAGCAGACTGGGACCCCAGTCATATTATCCACTCTTGAAGTGGATAAGATTTACGAGGAGGTAAATAATTTTTTTTACTATTAATTTTTATTATTTATTTAAATTTTTTCTTAATGTTATTAATATTTTTATTTACAGGTCTCCCCTAAAAAAAAGGGGCGTATCGTCGGGATTGGCTCGGTTAACGATGTCCCTGCAGCGACATCGTCTTATTCTCAGGAGAAGCACGATGTCAATGCTCAGATGCGCTCGGAGTTGCAGGCGACGCAGTTTCATGTGAGTTCGCTCACCGAGCATGTGACTTCTCTCACCAATGTCCTCGACATTTTAGCGGTTGGAAACCCGCAATTGGAGGAGATGTTGCGTCAGAGACGGGAACGCGGAGGGCTTCCAACCCAACAGCATCCACCATCACAGTCACAGCCGGCAACCAACTTTGGAGAGAAGCAGGATTTGGCGAGCTAGGACGAGTTTGTTCGGCAATTTCACGACCAGCATCCGTAGTTTTTTTTATTCTTAATTGGATATTATGAATTTTAAAAATTAATTGTATATTATTTAGTTATTTATAAAATATTTTTTTTTATTTATAATTTTATTTTTTTTATTTTTAAAAATAAATTCTTTATATTTATAATTATTTTTTTTAATAGGGAAAAAAATATTTCGAAGCAAAATCCTCGTAAAGTTTCCAAGTAATGTCCTCGTAAATAATTCTAGTAATTTCCTCGTAGTGTATTACTACGAGCTTACGAGGAAAGGCTAACTACGAGCTTACGAGGAAACCATACGAGGACCTTACGAGGAAAAGCTAACCACGCATTTACGAGGAAACGTTTCCTCGTAAATTAGCTAGGACCTTAGAGGAAAAAGGCTTTACGATGAACTTGTTTCGACGAAACGCGTTTCCTCGTAAGTTCCTAATAAATGGTCATTTACTAGGAAATAACGAGGAAAACCCGTCCTAGTAATTGACAAGTTTTCTTGTAGTGAATCCCTTTTACTTTAACTCCACTTCCTTGGAGTATGCTGAATTAATCACATCGTTCATGGTAGGAGTTTCTTTTGCAGTCCCATACTTGAGCGTGTCAACTAGTGAATCAAATTGCTGGGGAAAGCTAGATAGAACTTGAATTGCTTGGTCTTCATCGCTGATGTTGATGTTTAGACTTGCAAGATCTGCAACTACCTTGAGAAAAGTATCTAGGTTTTCTTCGATGCTCTTGTGATCGTCCATCTTGAAGCTTGCAAACCTCTACTTCATGTAGTTCCTGTTAGGAAGTGTCTTCGTTTGGTAATCTCTTTCTAAAGCCTTCCAAACTCCTAACGCAGTTGTCTCCTTCATTACCTTACGCAGAACCAAATTTCCTAGGCTCATGCATATTATATTTTTGGCCTTCTTGTCCTTCAACGGATCTAATTTAATCTCAGGTAGTTCTTCGTCTTTCTCCTTGCTTGTTTCAGAAGACGTCTCTGAAACCTCCTGAATGGTAGAATCTAACCCTAGAAGCTCTAACTGCATTAGCATCTTATATTTCCATAACCCGAAATCACCTTTTCCATCAAACCTTTCAATCTCGAACTTGAACTTTCCTGGTATTGATTCCATATCTCCTCCTAGCACTAGCAATCTAACCCGGATTGCTCTGATACCACTTGTTAGAAATTTAACCTTTAACCTAGTGCTCAAACTTAGATTGAAATCAAATATCAAAAGCTCTTTCCCTTTATTCACTATCAATGAAACCTTACAAGAACAAAATAGAAATCACAAGTTTTCTTAAGAACCAAAACCTTAACTTATTGATTCTCTTGATCTCTGTCTATTTGTCTAGCTCTCGTACTTCTCTTTCTCTTTCTCGGATGATTATAAAAGCCATGACCACCTCCTCTATTTATAACATAACTGCCATATTAACTTTCCTATTTTCCAATGTCTTTGTAAAGACATTGACCGACCTTTCTATAAGCTAAAAGGAAACTAACATCTTTTTCCTTATTTGGTTTTGTGCAGGATTCTTGTTGGGCTTCGCAGGATTTGGCCCAATAACACATCTTTGTGAATTTTGATAGTGACTCTTATGGGTGGTTTTGGAAGCTGTTGATGTTTGGGAGCACTATTCTCCCGTCCAATAATTTGTTGCCAGAAAAGCCACCGTACTAGCCAGAAATGAATATATTCTCATTTATATTCGTATATATTCTGTATAGATTTCTAGTACATATCAGTAGTTATATAGATCTTTGTAAATCCCTCAAATCTTATAGCAGCAATGGTTTTATATGCCAACTTAATGAGATCAATCCCTGTAGGAACCGAGAAATCGAATTGACAGAATCAATATAAATGAAAACGATGTTAAGGAAATAAACAATTGGAAAGACGATATGAAACCGATTACGAAAATGTTTTATAAAACCGGAATGGAGTTGAGACGAATCTATTTCCTTAACTCTTAATATTCGCTCTGCAGTGAGACGGACTTGTACGAATAAGAGTCCCAGGATAAAACCATGATAGGTGATTCACGCTCTCACTCGTGAACGTCTCTGACGAACTAATATTTCTACTAAACACTCTCTAAACTTACTGTGGGAGATTTGCTGGGTTTTTCTTGCGTGAAAAAGTTCAGAATGAAGGAGGAGGAGAGACAATATTTAAAGAAACGGAGAAGACCCACTTCTCGCAACAACTGCTTCACGTGCGCGGAAATCTCGCTGAGATCTCGGGAGTGGAAGCTGAGAAACTTTCTCCGCAAGATCTTCTCTTTTATTTGACTCGTTCAAATTGTATGGAAAACAGATAGACTTCGTGTTGTTTTTACACAAACTGCATGTTGTTTATTCACAAACATCATGCTGTTTTCAATTTAAAAATGGCAAAGCGTTTGGCTTAATTTGGTTCAAAAAGATAACTTCTTATTAGGTCTTTGGCCCGACACCCAAGCCACGCCGAGCCGGACGGTGGCAGCGGCACGAGCGTGGGGAGCCATCTCTCACCCTGAGTCGTTTACACCCTCCTAACACTTAAGCATATATATACTGCTAAACTTTGCCTTTGCTGGCCGATGTGGGACAAACTCAAAAACTGGGTTTTTCAGTTTTTGTCCACACCAAGATACCAACTTTGAAGCTTTATTTCTTATCCAATTTTGATCTGTTTTTAAAGTGTGAATATACCACGTTGTAATACTCATGACAAGATTTACAACGAGCTGATGATCTGACCGGAACGACCACCGGTTTGGCCGGAAAAGTCTCCGGAAAATTAGAAACGATCAGCTTTTAAAACAGAGTTCCAACAATCCCAACAATGAATTTTATCTATTTTCATGGTATCAGAATGAGTAATCTCCTGAACCAAAAATTCTTTTTGTTTTCCTGCTTTCTCACGCTTCTTCTTTTCTGTAATGGCGGATGCCTAGATTGAGAGGGTCTTTTGCATGACTAACATTAAATCACACATCCCTCCGATTCTCGATCTAGATGATCAAAATTATGACGCTTGGCATGAGCTATTCTCACTCGCTGCGTAATCTTTGATATGGCTGGTCACCTCGGTGGCACTTTCTCACCAGACCGCAACATTGATGCTCAATGGAATAAGAGAGACGGTTTAGTCAAGCTTTAAATCTACAGAACGCTGACGCCAGATCTTTTCAAAAGCTTCTTTGAGATAGGAGGTATTGCTCGTGACATTTGGATTCACATTGAGAATAAGTTTCAAAACAATAAGAAAGCTCCTGCAATTCAGTTAGACAATGAGCTACACACAACAGAGATTGAATGATCTCACCATTGAAGCATACTCTCAGAAGCTAAATTCTCTCTCATATCGCTTAGCCAATGTCAGTTGCTGATCGAACATTGGTTACCTATCTCCTCAACGGATTGAATGATCGTTTTGACAACATAATCAATGTTATTCAGCACCGCGATCCTTTTCCTAGCTTTGCAACAGCCAAGTCAGTGCTTCAAATGGAAGAAACTAGGCTCATGAGGACACACAAACAAGTGGCTCAACATTCAGATCATGCGTCCTCCTCGTCTGCTCTCATGATGGAAACTGAAACCAACAACTCCAACAGAGGCAACCACCAACGATCATCCAATAGTAGAGGCAACAAAAGGAATGGTAACAACCATTTCCTCACTGGCAGACTCAACAACGGTACTGGGGGTCACAAATGACTCAGCGAGGTCTGCTTGGCCCACATCCCAGTAATCAACACCAAGCAAACATCGCTCAACTTGATTTTCAGCCAACTACAGACTTTGCTCAAGCGTTTAATACTATGACTCTGGCTGATCCCGAACATGGACACTGGAGCTATAACTCTTCTAGCGTCTTCCGCAGGTATCCTTAATTCTTGTCTCCCATCAAACATTGATCGCTCAGTCACGGTTGGTATTTAGCTCTCAATAAAATTCTTGTTGCTTCTGCCATTGTCAAAAATCTAATATGTGTTCATAAATTTACGAAAGATAATTGGTGTTCTGTTGATTTTGACCCTTTTGGACTTTCTGTTGTTGAATCCGAGTTTTGTACGGTCGACTGACTGGAAAACTAAACTCGATTTGTGGGTTCTTCGAAGGCATTTTATTAATCAGAGTTGATAATAAGAGAAGATTACAGAGAGATTCAAGGAAAGAACGAAGGTCGGAGCTTTATGAAAGTCCGGCCGGATTACAAAGAGGTTCGATCGATGGTAAAACCCTAAATCTCGCCGTCAGTGTTCCTGTCTCAGTTTTCGGATCCTCTTCCCTTTGCCATCTCTCTTCCTTTTATAGCCCCCGTTCACCCTTGTCCTCTGAAACTCGTTCGCCCTAGAGGATTCGGGCCTGGGTATGCTTAATGGGCCTTGCGAATTAGAGAGCAATCGATCGAACTGTCACTAACCGGTTTGGTCGATCAACTTCCGAACTGGACCGATTGGTTATCTTCAAAACGATTATTTTTCGAACGGGCCTGATTTCCAATCGGGCCGTGAGTGACAACGGACCAGATTGCTTATTAGATGGATTTTGTAGGGGGAGGTGCAACTCCTCTCCTACAACAATCGCTTGAACCGTCGTTAACCAGCTGGGTCGATCGATCGTTTGAAGCTAAACCGACTGNCCGAACTGGACCGATTGGTTATCTTCAAAACGATTATTTTTCGAACGGGCCTGATTTCCAATCGGGCCGTGAGTGACAACGGACCAGATTGCTTATTAGATGGATTTTGTAGGGGGAGGTGCAACTCCTCTCCTACAACAATCGCTTGAACCGTCGTTAACCAGCTGGGTCGATCGATCGTTTGAAGCTAAACCGACTGGTTCCCCTTCAGACCAACTGTCCTTAGTGTGGGCTTGATTCTCGGCTGGGCTTCGAACGATAACGGGCCGAGTCTAGTTATTTGATGGGCTTAGTGGAGGGAGATGAAATTCCTCTCCAACAGTAAGTCCCCCCAGTCCACTGGTGAAGAATGCGATTCTTTGACAGTGGGACTGTAAGGGTTGGTTCGGAAAATAACTGACTCGTCCTTGTTCGTGAGTCGGTCGAGCACCGTTTATTGCACGCCTACCATTCGACTGTGCTATGTGGTTCGTGATTCTTCGCTTAATCCTTGACGGACGACCGTTCGTGAGATCAGGTTAATAAGACAAGGGATCACTTCATATCGAGGTCGATCATTCGTGGTGTGCGATCGTTCACTTGACGGCTCTCGTGTCTAAACAAGGCATCGAGTCTTCTGATAACAATGTTCAAGGTCAATCGTTCGTCGAAGAAGCTGGTTGATGAGTGATCACGTCTAGACCGTGAAGTGCGACCATTTGAGGTAGATCGATCACTTGACTAGACTCTTTTCAAAATAAAGCAAAATGACACAGATAAATTTGGTCATTGGTTGTCCTCTGCGTGCGTTTGATGGGCCGGTCGATTGATCTCTGTGGGATTTGATCCTGTCGATCGGTCGGCCATCTCACAAACATGTGAGAAATTTGGTCATTCGTTTGAGGAAACAAGGAAAAAGTTACGCGGAATAATTTGGTCATCGATCATCCTTCCAACGTTTGAAGGGAGCGTTGTGATGCCATCCTTTTAAGTTAGAATAAAAAAGACTTGGGGGTCGTTCGATTGTCCGTCCGATGATGTAATCAATCGTGGTCAGAGTGAGAGTGACGATAGATCGTCTGTCCAATGTTGGGGCGACGATCGCTTCTTGAGTTTGAAAATGATGTCAAATTGTTGTGCGATCAATCGCTTGTTCCGAGGGGTGGATTAAACAGCCATCGACCCATTGCCCATCCAATGTTGAGAGAAAGCGTTGCGATGCTATCCTCTTAAGTTATAAAGGAAGTGACTTGGGGGAGTCGATCGATTTCCGCGTGCAGTCATGATTCGAGACTGGTGTGGAACTGATTCGATCCGAACTGATTTGACCCAACATGTTGTATTGCATGAAAGTCGTGTAATCGCTTTACCCAGTTTAGAGAGATGGGCATCTATTTAGCATAGGACGGAGACGATGTGTCAGTCTGATAGTAATTATCCACCACAAACTTTGATGGTGAGCGAAGAGGGCGATCGAACAGTGAAAGTGGTCATGCTGCCTTCGCCAAGGACGATTCCCGAGAGTGATGCGCATTCATCCAAACTAGGAAAAAGTGACGATACTGCCTTCGCCGAGGGAGACAATGTTGCCATCTCCGAGGGAGATTAGTGAGAGAGATTTGCAATCATTTGAACTAAGCGAAAGTGATGTACAAGTGTTCACGCGGACGAACGCTCGCTTGGGTGACCAGGACAAAGCTTGGTCGTTTGCGTTCGGTCGGCTGAGCGTTCCGGCACATTGCATTAACCTTGCTCGCGAAAGTGATAGAGTGGTCAATCGGTCGGCATGTACGCCATGGGATTGTGCTGGTCATTTGACTCTGTAGATGGCGAAGCAAAAGTGACGAGACAAGGGATGACCGATCGGTCAGCCTATACATCGTATGATTGTGTTGGTCATTCGCCTGGTCATTTGCCTTTATATTGACTGGGCAAGATGGCAGAACACGGGGTGAACGATCGATTTGCCGGGACGCAGTATGGGTCCTTCGGTCCTTCATCTTTGGTAGGACATGATGAAAATGGCTTAGCAGCTAAGCCATTTACAATCCATCCCGTTTGGAGGTGGATCGGAGCCAAATGGCACTCGCTCGTCTGTTTGAGCTGTTGAACAAGAGTGACCGTTAGGTCATTTGTTTATAGATCGATCGATGGCTGCAGGGTCGGAGAGGGGTCTCGATTGCGCTGACAGTCAGCCCTGAGGATCTCGCCGAGGAAGAGCCGGATCATTCCTTGAGGGCGAAGAAGAAGGGGTCTTTTGACAGAGGGTATTCTAGATTGAAGGAAAATGAACTAGTGGAGCCCAGATATCGCTCAGCCTCAGACATGGATTCTCACGATGCTCTTCCTTACCGCATATGTCGATTAGTCCTGATTTTTTTTATAGGCCATTGCTCGAAAGTACCTTCGCAGAGGAACTCGAGACGGCCAGAAACAACATCGCTCCGCTGGAACAAGAGAATATCGTTAGGGCTGCAAAGATGAAGTTGGAGACCGATCGTCTGGGGAAGTCGCGCCTCCCTGAAGTTACGTCTGTGAAGAGTCAGCTCGGAGCTTAGACAAGTAAGCGTTTTAAAAAATTCCAGAAATATATGGCCGCTCGAGTTAAGTTGGAAGAGAAACTTTTCTTTCATAGCCAAGCCGTTGGGACTTCGGAGTCGATGAGTGTCATCAAGGAATGGGGAGTGGAGGTTCAGAGGAAGCTGGTGGATATTCTTATTTCTGAGGAAGCAAAGTTCATGACAGAGTTGGATGTTGTCACTGTCGAGAAGATCACGGAGAGCACGTGGTCGACCCGGCAACAGCGGTGTCTCTTTGTTCCCTTGTAGTTAGTTCCGTTGAGCTGAACGCTCGATCTACCGACGCTCGATCGGACTGTCCATCGGTGCATGTTCCCTACACTCCAGGCTTAAACACCGCTGCTGGAGGGGAGGATTCTAGCAAGCAGGGAGTTGAGGGTTCAGTTTCTCCGGTTACTGAAGAGCCTAGGGGTTGAGCTCGGACATCTCTTCATGTTATGTACCTTTTTTTAAAAAAAAATCTTGTATCACTTTTCAATTGCCCTCGTTGTACTCTTTGGTCGCCCTTGTTGTACTCTTTTAACGTTGGAACCTTTGTTGTGACTTGCTTAGTGTTGAGACATGCTGTTTATACGTTTGATGTATGATGATAGATCGATGGCTTCCCTTGTTACCTCGATCGACCGGGCGTTTTTACAAACATATTTTCGCGAAAGAGTGACTGAGGTGATGATGATTGGTCGGCCTCTCCATGAAAAGATGGGATGACCGAAGTGATGACGATCGGTCGGTCAACCACTTGGTTGTTTGCAAGTACAATTCAGTCGGGATGAGTCAGCTGCGATTTTTCAAAATGCCTTTGTGTGACAGAGTGATTTAGATAATGATGATGATCGCTCGGCCTTCGTACGAAATGGTGTGGTGACCTAGGTGAGGACGTTCGGTCGGTCCTTCCGTGAAACGAGAGATGAACCATTGATTGACTAGGACGCCATACGAGTACGTCAGTTATTCATCTTTAGAAGGATATGATGAGAAGGACTTAGCGGTCGATCCATTCGCAGTCCGGTTGAAGGTGAGTCAGAATCAAACCGGTGCTCACTCGTTTATTCGAGTTGTTGAGCAGAGGCGACCGCTTGGGGTGATTTGGGCGATAGAAGCGATCGGTCGGCCGATTGCTCCAATCGTGTAGGGATGAGGGATGAACCGTTAATCAACAAGATCGGTCGGCCGGCCGATTGCTCCAATCGTGTAGGGATGAATCGTTAATCCATAGGATGATCGTGGCCGATTGCTTCAATCGTGTTAGGATGAGGGATGAACCGTTAATCCACTAGGACGATCGGTCGGACGATTGCTCCAACCTAGATTATTTACCAAAATCCATTAGGATGGTGGGTTTGACTTAGCGGTCAGGATATTTGTGATTCCGTTGATGCTGGATTGAAAACGAATTGATGCTCACTCGTATGAAAGAGTTGTCGAGCAACGGCGACCGTTTTGTCATTTTTTTTATTTTTTTTGTTTTTGTTATAGTTGGACCTCGTCGGAGGTTGCTTACATACCCAAGGAAAGGGATCAAGCCATTTGTAGTTCAGTTTGGCCGACCGATAGATCATTTGCTATTCTGGGGAAGGAGCGAAAGTGATGCTAGTCGCGATCAGTCATTTTATTTTATTTTTTGGCCGACCAATAGATCATTTGCTCTTTTGTAGAACGAGCGAAAGTGATGCTAGTCGATCGGTCGTCCTTTTTTTTTTTTTTTTT
>CAKOAT010372931.1:129447-153551 GCA_932364175.1 Eruca vesicaria subsp. sativa
TTTTTTTTTTTTTTTTTTTTTTTTGGCGATGTTAATCGCTCGATCGCTAGTTGCAACTTAAGAGTAAAACTTGCGGCGATTCGAGGCATTCCACGATCGTGACACTCGTTCGCCAGAGGACGTCTCCAGTCGATTGAGTCCCGGTTTAATGACTTCAGTTATCTTTGGTGTTTTCGAACACTTTTCTTAGGATGAGGTCGTTGAGTTCCAACGGTCTTGCTTAAACGGTCTTTCTTGGGTCGTTTCTGTCGATGGGTATTTCTAGGATCTCCTCCTTGAAGGAAAAGACCTTTTGAATTGGCTTGGCGATGGCGTTCACATGAGAGGACGACCGGCAGAGGTTTATCTCCGCAACAAGGAGATCACGGGCGGTGGCCTGATCACCACTGAGGGTGATTATTCGGTCGTATGTACAAGAGAACTTGATACATTGGTGGTAGGTCGATGGAATTGGCTTCATCGCGTGGATCCACGGTGTGCCGAGAATCGCGTTGTACAGAGTTTTCACGTCGATTATCAAGAACTTGACATTCTTGTTCACGCCTTGAACATGGACCCGTAACCGAATGGTGTCAAGCTTTGTTTCTGATGATCCATCGAATGATTTCAGGGATCGTGCGGAAGGCTTGATTGTGCGGAGATTGATCCCCATTTTTCAAGAGTATCTTTAAAGATGAGGTCGACCGAACTTCTGGTGTCGATGAGGACTTTAGTTACTTCGCAATCGCCAATTTCGAGTTCGATGAGGAGGGAATCGTTATGTGAACTCTTGTGGCGTCTTCAGCAGAGAAGGTGATCTCGGGAACGTTTTCCCAGATGGCTCACGGGTTCTTTGCGGTGACTGCCCTTATGCAGAAGTCTTTGACTGAACGAACTGAGTCGATATGGGGGGCTGACCCTCCCAAGATCATGTTCAATCACTCGGGCGCATTTGAACATCTCGACTTTGCATCGTTTAACAGCGTATGTATGTCCCCCGTTTTTTCGTCCTGCTTAGTTGTCGATCGCTTGAACTTGTCGTGCAGATCGCCGATTCTGGAGTTGATTATCGATCGAAAGTCGCTTCTTTTTTTTCTTAGCGTCAAGCCGGCGGTGGCATCCATCGTATTCAGCTTCCTAACTTTTGAGGTTGCGATCGTCATCCCAGATCCGTAGAAAAAGGTTTGGCGATCGTCTTCTCATTTTTGCATTTGAGGGATTCACGCCGATCGTGTTGTGACTGTGGGTCGTTTTCTTGCGTGTCTTCCGAGGTAGACGGATCGGGTTGTCCTTACTTCGTTGGTTTGTTGCCTGGTGAGAAAGGAGAAGGAGTCGTGCCGAATGTGAAAATCTTCCTTGGGGGGCGATCGATCGGCTGAATTACTGCGGAGAGGATTTCGATGAAGAGTTGGAAAAAACTCGCGTCCCTCTCCTCGTTGGAGAAGTTCGTCCTCCCCATCGCTATATTGAACGCACTCACATGATCGGTTGGATCTGTCTCGCCGGCGTACGTCGGGAGACGGAGCTTGTTTATCTTCTTGATTTTGGTATCCGTGATCCGTTTCGTGAACGGGTTCTTTAGTGTGGTAGCGAGGACGCGTTCGATCTCCGGTGCGGAGGTTGTGACATGGTGTATCTTAGAGTGAATATCTTTCATCGACTTTCGCAACTCGTCGATCTGGGATTTGGTGGCCGCGTCCAGTCCATCGGTCGTTTGATCGGCGAGGTTAGCTTCATTAGCTGCGCCACCAATCGCAGGACCGGCTCCGGCAGGCGTCGGGTTCGTTGAAGTAAAGAGTAGTCGGCGTCTTGCTGTCTCCGTGTCTCCTGCGTCACCGTCGGTCGCGGCGAGAGCGGCAGCAAGTGCGGTTAGCCACTCGTTCGAGGTGGTTCATGATACGCTGCATCATATCGTCGGCCGCCGGAGTCGCGGCGACTGGTCTCTGTACCGGCGTGTCGTTGGTTAGAGAGTCGTCGGGAGGCATACTGATTTCGTTAACGCTACTTCGTAAGGCCCCACGGTGGGCGCCAAATGTTGAATCCGAGTTTTGTACGGTCGACTGACTGGAAAACTAAACTCGATTTGTGGGTTCTTCGAAGGCATTTTATTAATTAGAGTTGATAATAAGAGAAGATTACAGAGAGATTCAAGGAAAGAACGAAGGTCGGAGCTTTATGAAAGTCCGGCCGGATTACAAAGAGGTTCGATCGATGGTAAAACCCTAAATCTCGCCGTCAGTGTTCCTGTATCAGTTTTCGGATCCTCTTCCCTTTGCCATCTCTCTTCCTTTTATAGCCCCCGTTCACCCTTGTCCTCTGAAACTCGTTCGCCCTAGAGGATTCGGGCCTGGGTATGCTTAATGGGCCTTGCGAATTAGAGAGCAATCGATCGAACTGTCACTAACCGGTTTGGTCGATCAACTGCCGAACTGGACCGATTGGTTATCTTCAAAACGATTATTTTTCGAACGGGCCTGATTTCCAATCGGGCCGTGAGTGACAACGGACCAGATTGCTTATTAGATGGATTTTGTAGGGGGAGGTGCAACTCCTCTCCTACAACAATCGCTTGAACCGTCGTTAACCAGCTGGGTCGATCGATCGTTTGAAGCTAAACCGACTGNATTGCTTATTAGATGGATTTTGTAGGGGGAGGTGCAACTCCTCTCCTACAACAATCGCTTGAACCGTCGTTAACCAGCTGGGTCGATCGATCGTTTGAAGCTAAACCGACTGGTTCCCCTTCAGACCAACTGTCCTTAGTGTGGGCTTGATTCTCGGCTGGGCTTCGGACGATAACGGGCCGAGTCTAGTTATTTGATGGGCTTAGTGGAGGGAGATGAAATTCCTCTCCAACATCTGTGAAGGATCTTCTCACAGGAATAACTCTGCTCCACAGTAAGAACTCAAGTGATCTCTACCCTGTTCCAGGATCGCTTCAGTCCCCACCTTCACAATCGGATTTTCTCATCACTTCTCCAAACACTTGGCACAAACGACTAGCACACACCAATAAAGATTCTTTGTGTCCTGTTATGGCTTTAAATTCTCTTTCATGTAACAACGAACCATTTTTAACTTATTGTTTACCTTTTCAGTTATGAAAACAAATAAAGCTGCAACTTGTTACTTTGAATTCTCAAGCTTTTAAAACCTTTTCAGTTAATCCATTACGATGTTGTCCTCAATTAGCATGAGTGGTGTCAAATATTATGTGCTCTTTCTAGATGATTTTTCTCATTTCTTATGGGTATATCCATTACGTCGAAAACATGAGGTGTTTGCAAAGTTTCTGCACTTCTTAGCTTATGTCGAAAATCAGTTCCATACTAATATTCATGCTCTGCAGTGTGCTAATGGAGGAGAATACGACAATCAAAATTTTCATTCTCTATTTGACAAAAAAGGTATTCAGTTTCGTTTCTCCTGTCCTCATACATCCCAACAAAATGGGAAATCAGAGCAAAAGATTCACACAACAAACAACTCCATTCAATTCGTGCACTTCTTATTCAAGTCAAACTCTCTTTTCGATACTGGGTAGAAGCCTTAGATGTATTCCACATTCAAAAAATTCTTCCGCGTACTGCAATAGCCAATAAATCACCATTCTCCAAACTCTTCAACAAACCTTCGAGGTATGATCACTTAAGCGTTTTTGGGTGTTTGTGTGTTTCCAAATGTCAATCACTCAAACCTCTAAAACTATCACCTCAAACTACTCTGTGTCTTTTTATGGGCTATCCATCTCAACATAAAGGGTATCACTGTCTTGATCTAAAGACAAACAAGATCATCTTCTCTCGGCATCTTTTCTTTGATGAGAATGTCTTCCCTGCTGCTGTCAAAGAAGCAAAGACTTCATCATATCAGTTCCTTGATGAAACGTGGGACACTTCCCCTGTTTAAAAAAGCCATTCTTCAAACACCAATTCCAAATAATATACAGCATCAGGTGATCTCTACTGCTCCTCCTCCACCTGTACCTTCAGTTTCTGCTCCTTTTAACACGGGTCATTCTATGCAGCCAAGTAGCAAATCAGGTGTTCGAAAACCTTCAACGATTCGTACGGTGCTCGTTGTCTGCTTAGAAAGGGATTGAACAATACATAAGTTAGATGTAAAGAATGCGTTTCTCCACGAAGAGCTTGAGGAGACAATATATATGCATCAACCGGCAGGATTTACTGACAAGAAGTTTCCTAATCAAGTCTGCAAGCTTTACAAGGAAATATATGGCGTGAAACAAGCCTCATGCGCTTGAATCTCAAGATTTGCGAAGTATGTATGTGAAATGGGTTTTCGTAGCCAGCAAAGTGATGTGTTCTCTTTGTGTTCAGCAGAGGAACACGCCAGGCTTATCTACTTCTCTATGTCGATGACTTAATCCTTCTGATGATAAGTTTTTGCAGGAAATCATTGATTCATTAAAGAAAAAGTTTTGAATGTCAGATTCTGGAAAACTACACTACTTCTTAGGCGTTAAGGCTGACTTCATTAATTGGGGAATATTTCTGAGTCAAAAATCCTATGCAGAAGATATCATCAAGAGAACAGCGATGGAAGAATGTAAACCGTGTGACACTCCTGTTGACATGATTTTAAAGCTCTCGGCAGAACTAGGAGAAAGAGTTAAGAATCCTACCAGCTATAAGCAATTTGCAGGAGCATTGCAGTACTTACGCTTTGCTCGCCCAGACATTGCATATGCAGTAAATTAGGTCATGCATGATCCATCGCAGCCTCACCTCCAAGCTCTAACGCATATAATATTGATACCACTCAAATTACCCGGAGTGATTTTACTCTCTCAAATAAGAAATCAGCTGTAGTACTTAGGGATCAAATCCACAAGGAGCTAGATAACCAATTAAATCTAATCAAATAATAATGCTAGGTTGGTTTTAAAAGAAAAATTGCAGTAATGAAGTAAACAAAAATAGTAAATATCCTAGTTGAGCAAGACAATTACTCCACTGAATAGAATGAGGGTTGAACTAAATTAGAAAAGTGTTAGACTTATAGGAATTATTCAGGTGTTGGAGATTATAATCTTATAGGTGCTAATTAGTTGTTTGCATGGTATTAAAGATCTTAATATCTAAATAACAAATTCATTAGGCCATTGCTTACTGAATAAGTCTATTAACTAGATCTTTATTGACCCAAACAATAATGTCCGATCAATAACACTGTCGATCAATACTCTATAGGAATATTGATTGATACACTTTACTCGACGTCGATCGATTTCCAATGGGAATATCTATCGATACAGCTAATTAAGCTTTATGCGCAAGTTAATTTACACTCACTATTGATCCCTAGATCAAGCTCTCGCCTTCTTTCTAGTAAAATACTATCTTAATATAATGTATTCAGTATAATCAGAATTGTCTAAAGGTTTCTTAAAAAATCTAAAACTCCTAGGTTCAGGTTTCAAGTTAGCAAGTCTAGAATACCACAACAAGCGATCCTATAGTTAGGGCTAATCCCACTAACCTATTTAAACCCTAACGCTAACAAGTGAATTACTCAGACATAGCTAAGCAAATCATAACACAAGCAATGTAATTAAATTGCATAAATATAGATAGATAGATCTTCTCTCCCAAACTAAAAATCCTAAAAACATTTTGATGTGCAAAGACAATACAAGAAAGCTTTCCTTTGCCTAAAACACATTGTCAGAGTATAAATACTTAGGTTAAAACTCGTCAGGGGCATAATTGTAATTTGGTGAAGTCTTGGGTTTCAAGTCGGTTGTTTCACAAATTGGTCTTCCACGCCTTCGGCATTGATCGATATGGCATAAAGCAGGTCGATCGATGTTGATCACTCCCTGTCGACCTCGTTGTGTTGTCGATATCCAAATCAGGTGATTTCTCCAATTCTCTGTAAAATGCTCCTACAACATCACTTTCTTCCAAAATACTCATGGACCTATAAATATGCTTAAAAGCTTCTGTAATATAATAAATAGTTATGAAAACACTAATATACCAATATTAAAAGTGGGTCAAAATCATGGTTCATCAAATACGCTACATACAAGGCACAAAAGATAACGGTTTACAACTGCTAAAGAGCAATATCAATCATCTTGTAGCATATTCAGATGCTGATTGGGATGGATGTCCTGAAACCAGATGTTCCACATCAGACTACTGTGTCTATTTGGGCTCCAACTTGGTTTTGTGGTCATCAAAAAGACAACCTACTGTCTCACGGTCCAGTGCAGAAGCAGAATACAAAGAAGTAGCCAATGCAGTTGCTGAACTATGTGGAATTCGAAACTTGACTGCCCTCTAAAAAAAGCTTTGATTGTGTACTGCGAAAACATCATCTCAGTCTACATGGCTCAGAACCCGGTTATGCATCAACATACTAAGCACTTTGAGATTGATATTCACTTTGTACGAGGAAAGTAGCATTGGGTCATGTTAATGTCATACATGTTCCTTCTTCATTGCAGTCACAAACGTGTTCACCAAGGGATTGCCTCGCTTGCTGTTCAATCAGTTCAAGACCATTCTAACCGTCAGACCACCGACGCTTCCACTGCGGGAGGGTATTAGAGAATGAGTATATTCTCTTGTATATTCTGCATAGATTTCAAGTAGATATTGGTAGTTATAAAGATCTTTGTAAATCTCTCAAATCTTGTAAAAGCAATGGATTTATATGCCAATGTAATGAGATCAATCGCAACATGGAATTCTATCTACTTTTAGAAAATTGTCAAGATTTGTGAGTATTTTTCATCAGAGAGTTGATGGTGAGCGTCCAATCTGGATTCACACGAGAACTCAGAGCTTTGATGCCAACACTGTCTAAACAGTATGAAAATGGATAACAAAGAACAAATAGAATCTGTGTTTCATATTGAAGCCGCATAAAAAGTGTTGAGAAACTTGAAACTTGAAAAAGACAAAAGATCTAGAGAGAAAAACCGATTGGTTGAAGCAAACTTTAAATTCGTAGTTATTAGTCTTAAAAATATCCATATATATAGATTTAAGACAGCATAAAGATCCTAAAGATATAGATTAAGACGTATAGTAAAGATTTTTTTAAAAAAAAACATAAGTATGGGAGGTTAAACCAACTACTTAAATAAAAGCATAATATTAAAAAAAATAAAAAATGATCAAAATTTTACTTAAAAGGAAATTGTAGCATTGTTCTCAATTACAATATAAGAAAGGGTGAAAGGGAAGAGATGAATGAAAAAATAGGGGAATGAGAAAATGAGAACTTGTCTACAACTGAAGCAAAAACTCCTTATAAAAATATATACAAGGGTGTAACTTCATAAAATTTTAAATAATATTAAAAGTAGTATATATGGATAATACGACTAGCAAAATTTATCGTTATTATGTTCTATAGTTGTTTGATTTCTGCTGGAAGTGGACGTTGATCCTCATACTAATAGTCATGATGTTCTGCGTTTTACAACATACCGATTAAATTAATGTACACTTTACTACAATATAATGATATGTCGATGCATCACCTTAGTATCGAATATACAGAGAACTAGTTATTTATAACACCAAGAATACACCAATCTCCTTAATCTAAACAAATAGGGATGTGAGATGAATTCTAAAAGCCACTACTAGATAAAATACAAAAAGGCAACCTCTTGAGTAGGGTAATTGATCAGAGATAACTGACTTTAGACTTAGATACCAAACATAATCAATTAACAAACGTTCTAAAGGTCTATATCACATTTAAATAGATTAATTCACTTCCGTGACAGCAACCCCTATGCTATCAATTATTAAACATCAACTTTCATTGGCACAATACAATCAACCATGCTTTTGCTTCAAGTCTATTAACCACTAGACATATGAGGCATCAACTTCCGTTGACCAAATCTATAAAGTATAATACTAAGTTCGTTCAAGCATTTCAACAAACACCTTTGACGTGAAATAAGTTAAGATCTAGATAAGAGAGATCATGTCAAATTTAGTATTAAGAACCCCTAGCAAGCTTAGAACAATGTTAATCTAGTCATAAACATCATCAATGAGCCATCATTCGCTCTACTCTACCAAACCCAGAAGCTCCATGGAAACCCAAGAATTTATAATAAGTCATTCAGAAATCATGTTTAGAGAAGAATAGAAAATATATAGACAAATAAGTACTTAGATTAGATGCAATAAATAACTAGAGTTTTAGTTCTAATAACAAGAGAAAATAACAAAATGTGGCTGAGGTAACTAAGAGTTTTTGTTACCTTTAATAACATCTATATATAGACAACTAAAATATGGTTCAATCGCTGAACGCTAGGTCTCAGAAGCTGAGTGCCAGATGTTGCGATTGTAGGTTGCGATTGAGTTTGTGTCTTTGTCTTCTTCTTCATCACGACTCGAGCTCCGGGACTATGACTGCATCTTTGTTATCGATCTCACCAGCCACTTTGGAACCACCAGACTTTATGGTCGCTGCCCTGTCTTCATCTCTGTAAGTAAAGATAATTCCCCTTGCTTTCATTAGCGTATGTACATGAGTATATAAGATCATATCAGTTACAAAATATCAGGGATATCAAAACAAACAATAAGACTTTAACAGAGTATTATTTGGTATCTAATACCCTCCCTCAGATGCAACAGGGGTTCAGACACGCCTAAACGTACTAGACCTGAAGCTTGAGAATAATGTTGAAGGAAGACTTTTAGTAGGGATATGTATTGTGAAGAAGACGATATGTGAAGTACCCGAACCTGTCATATTTGCACCGTCTAGCGCATGAAATTAATATCAATCTCTATGTGTTTTGTTCGTTGGTGTTGCACATGATTGGATGATAATCACACATCACTAACGTTGTCAAAGTAAACCACATTCGCTGTCTTGAGTGGGCATGCATCTCCAGCGACAAGTTAAGTACCCGACACTTTTCAGCGATGGTGTTAGCTTCGTCTTTGTATTCCGCTTCTGCACTCGATCGAGAGACAGTTGGTTGTATCTTAGCAGACCATGAGAGTAGGTTTTTTTCTAAATACCCGCAAAAGCCCGATGTTGACCTTCGATTATTGTATTCTAATATTTGTAAAAGAAATAAAAAGTTACACGCTGGCTTAGAAAGCTTAACTATACCTTTAGTATTGATACAAAAAATAAAATGTATACTAAGAGGCCATACGTAATATAAAATAAATCGATAAGAAACAAGGAAAAAAAGAAGTGAAACTAGATGAATTTACAAAAAAAAAAACAATTAGAAAAATATACAATGACATAATAAAAAATAGAACATAACCTGATTCAAAAAATTGTATTAGAAAACTTGGTCAATCTATCAAAATTGATGTTGAATTTTATGACAGCAAACAAATGTAATGGAAAATAAGGATAAAAATATTAAAAAAAGGTAGACTATACTTTCAAACCTATCAGATAGAAAAGAAAGAACTCAGTTCCAAAAAAACACAAACTGTCATTTCAGCAGTACAAAGATTACTCAAAGTAGAGTTAATTGTAAGTTAAAACATGTGCATGTAAAGACACGTGTCTAGTAAAGACCAATACGATAGGATATAAATTTACAGGACACATTATGTAAACTATTAAAATCCTTATTCTCCAAATATTTGGAAATGTGATGTTTTTATAAGTATAGTCGCATATGTCCGAATTTATTGTCTTTAAATTTTTAGTTTGCTTAATTTAACTTTTGTATTTATTATTAAGAAATATAAAGTTGTTTAAATTAGTTAACCAAATTTTTTTTCTTTAACTAATTAGCAAAATAACATTTTACAACAAGGATTAAGTATAATATTTCCCAATACATTTTAGAAATAAATTTCATTTTTCTTTTGATAAAATATCAAATCTCACGTGAAGCGTGGACTTCTCCTAGTATATAATATTGTTAAACTTTACAAAATATTGAATCATCGTGTTTATCATAACTCATTCTTATATCTAATATCTCTTGATTTCAAGTCTAGGTTAATTCAAATCTTTCAATATATTAAATTATCATCCTTAGTGTAATGTTATCTTTAATTCCCTTTAATATTTTATTGAGTCTATGAATCTAACAAGATTTTGATTTTTAACATTGTAACTAAAGAATGGGTAAAGACAAGCATCACGAAAAAAAACGAAGGCCTCTTCTCACATCATAATTATCACGGCCATGGATATCCATGGGGAGCTTATCCTCCTCCGCTTCTGGGAGCTTATCCACCCCAGCATGGTTACCCTCCGCAAGATTGCCCTCCACAAGGTTATCCTCCTCCACCTCACGGCTATTCACCCGCCGCTTATCCACCTCGTCTGGACGTTTATATTACGGACAAAGGTTTCACATTGATAATTGAATAAAAAAATAGTATACATGATAGATGAATCACTCCTCATATCATTAATTGATTTTAGATTGAAAGTTTATCTAGTTTAATATGGTATCAAGGTCTACAATCCACATAGTCCAACCCAATCCATAACGATCTTGCCCAAAGTCGGCCCATCAATATTTATCCAAACATTCAGAAATTGACGTTCAAAGAACTATCATCTCAAACTCGAGTGGGCGTATTAGGGAAAAAAGTTCCACATCGATAGTTAGATAGAAATCTTAGTAGTATGTAATATAGATGGACCACTACTCTTATCACCGTTTGATTTATGTTAGAAGTCCATCTAACTTAATAGCTTAACCTCCCAACGGTTTCCTCGGACCATCCGGTCCTCACCGTCCATGGTTTTTGTTTAATTAAATTCATGTTCCATGTCTCTTTGATTTGACCTCCGTTGGTAAAGGTATATGGTCTTTTTAAGCGATATGCAATTCCAAAACTAAAGATGTTTAAAAACAAAAAGTAAACATGATTTATATTATTATTAAAAAAACATGATTTATATTAGTCTCAGTAAGAGTTTGTTGATTGTTGAATAATAACAAAGTTCTGCATGTGTACGTTAATTTTCAATTTTGCGAAGTTTTCAGTGTGATTAAAGTTTAAATGAGTTTTTCTTCGATTCCTCTTATATATTAATTGAGAAGTCACTTTAGTCAAATTTTTACACATGTCATTCCTCGGTCAGTTGTTGAATTAATTGTTATAATTTGATTGGTCGATGATGTTTCTGTTTTTATTTATTTAATTCAATTTAAAAAAATAACCATAAACCAACTTATATAGTTGCCAAAAATATTATGAATAAGAACATATCCAAAATTTGTTACAAATATATTATAAAACATATCCACTTATAAAAGTTTAACTTGAAACATCCTATTTAAAAAGAATATGATCGAATATTTTACATGTTTTGAACATTTAAAATTTAAATTCTTATTATCCTACTATATATTAAATAAGAAGTAAATTCAATGATTTCTTTTATGTTGTCAACCATATGTGAAGTTTAAGAGAATTGTTATAATTTGATGGGTTGGTAGTTTTTAATTTTTATTATTTTTAATAAAAATATAAAAGAGATAATCCTAGAACCAATTAATGTTAATTGTCAAACAATTCATATAGTACTACACAATCATTTATAGTATCTAATGATAGCAACTATGAAATTTTATATAATACTTCTTCATTTATTTTCTTTTATAAATAGTCTATTTATAAACAATATAAAATATACTTTCAAAAAGTTGTTAAGAAAACTAATATACCAGCTTTATTTTTTCTAATATATAGGTAAACATAGCTTTATTTTTTTATATAAGTCATACCATACATATATAATACATATAACTTTGATAAAAAGACAATATAATAACAAATAATGCATCACAAAATGAGTTTATAAATTATTTATTTGAGTGTAAAATCCTTTGTGATGATTAATATATTATTTAAAAGAATGTAAAGTCATTTTTTGTCATCAATTTAAAGTCATTTATATTAATTCATTTATAATATTTTATTAAACATATATAATATTTTATAATTATATAATATTTTATAAATGATTTATAAGGTTTTAAATCATCAATAATGAATATTGTATCTTTAATCAGAGATTTTTGGGCATTGATATCTTTAATAATAGTTAATAAAAATTTATAAAGGTATATAAAATGTTATAAACATTTATAATACCATTTATAAGAAATATTTTCTCATTATTTATTGGAGTTTAGAAAATATAAGTTAAGGCTAACAAGTTTTTAAATTATTTAAAATTAAAAACCCTTAAAATGTATATAGAAAAATACTTTATAAAATTCTAATAATTTTTAAAGTATAAATTATTCATAATATAGAATAATTTATTTTCTTGAGTTATAAAATCATTTCGATCATTGGTGAAGTGTTAAGAAAACTATTGTAATTTATTTGATCTATGCTTTTTAATTTTATTTTATTTTAATCAATTTTTTTAAAAAGCAAAACTATAAATAATTATTACTACGTGATTGCCCACAAATTTGTGGTATATATATTGTATGAAAACATATATATATTATATATAATGCACAAATTTTGGATAATGATTAGAAACATTAAAAATATATTTTAAAAAAAAATCTAAATGCTTTATTATCATCACATGTCTTATCTATCACCTCATTTAATTTAATGTAATTTAATTCTCAGTTACAAAGTTTTCATAAATCTGATGTAAAATAGTTGACGAGTATTTAGTAATAACAAATGTTAGTAGAGTTATATATGCATTTATCTTATTAACTTTTTCAACATATATTTTGTATCATTTTCAGCATCTTCTTATTTTTCTCATTATCACTTCTTTTTTTAATCACATTTTAATATGCATTGCTAATGTGTCTAAAAATTTCTTTCATTTTATTTTTCTCATTATTACTCTTTTTATAATGCCAACAGTTAGAAAAAAAAATCAAAATTATATGTTAAACTAGAAGTTACTTATGTGACTTTTGTTTACGTGTCAAGTCATTTGTGATGTTTTAGAAAAATTATTAGAATTTGCTTGATTGATGATTTTTAATTTTACTTATTTTAAGTGAAATTACAGTGTATATACTCAGCTTATCGGCATATTAAATGTATACCTTAAGTTATTATTTGCAACTGTGGAACCAAATGAAAAGACACTGTTACCCCTATCACTACAGATCTTATCCTACGGCCTAAAAGATAATGAAATCTTTGGGTAAAGATTTTCAAAGATTTTAGAAGATGTTGCGTATCGGATATATCTTTTGTCAGAGAGAAATCTGCTTTAGAAGATTTCTCGTTTGAATTTTGAAATTTAATGAGAGATAGAAAACGTGTCTGAGCTCCAACGCGAAAACTGGTTAGGCGATCTTTCCAGAGTGATAATTGGGAGGTTATTATCTACAATGGAAACCGAAAATCGAGTAGCCAGAGAGCCGTCACAGAGAGGATGTTTGCTTTTGGTGAGGAACCTGTTGGTGTGCGTGTGACCCCTTACCACAAACCATTTGCGATTAGTGATATAATCCGAGCACTGGACGAAGAAGAAATCAAAGTTGCGCTAATCTCCTTTCGAGAAGCTTGTAGAAATTGCAGAGAAACCAACATTTTCTGGGCGTTTTGGGAGATGTATTATAGCGAGGCAGTTGAAGGTGCAGAAAAAACATGAAGCGTGGTTCTTGTTTGCAGGGAAGCCAATATGATTTTCACTTAGGGAGTTTGCCATAGTCACAAGTCTGAATTGTGCGAACTATCCAGCGTGTTCGAAAAGGAAGGCAAAGAGAGATATCAACGAGAGGCCATACTGGGCTGAGCTTTTTGGTACGTTAAAAGAAGTTCCTGTCAGCTCTGTGGTAAAGATGTTCAAAAACAGAAGTGTAAAGGAGAAAGAAACAAGGATAAAATATGCCTCCCTTGCACTCCTTGCTTCTGTCGTTCTCCCGATAACCCATACACATCGGATTTCACATGAACATACAAAGAAGATAAAAGATTTGGATGCGTTTCTTGCCTATCCATGGGGTCGGGTATCGTTTAATTTACTTACTAGCAGTATGAAAAAGAGCAACGAAGTGTTTCTATCCCAAAACACCATTGCTTGAAAAGGGATTTGTTCTAGCTTTACAACTTGTAATGGTTGAAACTGTGCCTGCTCTAACGGAAGTAGTTCATGAAGGAGGGTTGTCTGGATCTAAGAGCGATTTTTCAGATGATGAAGAACTTGGAGATGATGAAAGAATAGGGAAGCGAAGTATTAGTCATGTCCATGCTCGTGAGAAAGACATTGTTGGAAAGGTGAAGTGCTACGAAATTATCATATTGTTTTCATAATTTGGTTATAGACAAATTAGAGTTTGTTTCAATTGAAAGTACAGGCATGTGTTATGTCAATTATTTCTAATGTCAACGAGGATATCAATTGCGAAGAACAGTTTGGTTGGTCCGATGAAGAAGAAGATGATCGTGTCGAGATACTAGTTAAATATATTGAATAATATTTTCCATTCAATCATACAACGTTTACTGGGGGAGCCTCAAAAACCGATGTTGTGAGAATGCGGGAAGAAACAAGAAGTGAAGCAGAGGTCAAAAAAAACAACAAAACAAAAATTGAACCAAAGTACCTGCGATGTGGCTGACGCAGAATCTATTGCGGCTTGTGTAAAGTGTTGTTTATCAGGAGATTTTACTCGTCTGTCAAGAGATTTGAGGAGTCTATCAGACGAGGTTAAGCGTCTATCAGGAGATATTTCCAATATTGCAACACATATGAAGATATTTGGAGATGCGTATTCTAGTCTGCAAACCACTGTTCTTTCCAATATACAAGATATGTTGAAGACATTTAAAGAAGACCATCCCCTGCCACGACTATGGAAGATGTCTCAGACCATGTAGTCGTTAACTCTTGTAACCAAACTACTGGGGCTTCTAAGAGTGCGGATGTTCCGGCAGAAATGATCTTTCCCATATGGGTGATGGCACTGAAGCACCAACTGCAGCTAATGATGTAAGTTTCTCTGCATTCCATACACGTAAATAAAGATATTGATTGGCAAATCATTTGCAAGTCAAAATGTGTACAGAGGTGCCGAACCATGACGACAAGGTTGCAAAAGGATTTGTGAGTCAACCCTCAGCAGTTACAGATTGTCCACTTGATTCTGATAAGATTGTAGAGAGTGCAATGTGTTTCGCAGAGAAAGGTGGCACTTCAGTTTCGAAGGTTTGGTGTCTATAATATAGTAAACGAAATTTTTCAAAGTTATAAGTGTAAGAGAATAATTAGGTATTATGTGCAGAGTCTGGAAGCTGGTGGACTGTTTGAAAATCCCAAATTTTCGCAAGGCTTGACTGAGGAAGAGGTGGACAACGGAAATAGAGGATCTGATGTTGTAATTGATGAAGCTGTTGACGTAGGTTTGACCAGAAAAAGCAAGCTTCAGAAGGTAGTTCCAAAGGCATTAGTGGGTGAGTACGAATGTGACAAGAAATTTCTCAGTAGAGCTTGGGAAGGACATGTTGCTCGCTTTCGTTCTGGTGATCACATTGAAGAAGCTGCAAAATATTGCAAAGTCATTGAGATGCTGAAAACCCCATTGTAAGTTTGTTACATTAGACAAGTCTTTACCTGTTTAACCCGTAATGCAACGTAGTTACCAACACTCACTACAAGAAAATGATGTTATTGTGACTAAATTTTTATACAAAAAATATATGTCACAAATTTATGACATTTTAGATACGTTATAGTGACCAAATTCTTGTGTCACAAATGAGTAGCTTTTTCGACACAATATTGTGATGATTCAAATTGTATCTAAGTTTTGTCGCAATCAATGACAAAATTGTGACAAATTAACAATTGTAACATCTGTTACCATATTATGACTGTATGTTTCGTCACTCTTAATTACGAACTTGTGATAGAAAAGTTAGTTTTACTTTGTGAAGGTATAATCACAAAATAATAGTTTCTAACTGGCACATGTCGTAGATGAATTTTTTTTGTAATAAACTTCTATTCAAAGATGTAAGAAATCCATGAAATATTTAGAAATTGATTCAGTAATGTTTAGATGGTCGAATGTTTTTTATATGCCCATATATATATAAACCTGAAAGATTTTCAAAAAAAAAACTTTTTCTCATACTCATTGAAAATATGGATGTAAATGTTATATATCATTTTAAGATAAGTTTTAAATTATGTATAAACTAAAATTCTATTGTTTATGTAAATCAGTTTAGACAAAGAACAATACATATAATATTTATTGTATTAGATAGAAGATTATATGTAAAAATGAAAAACAATCTAAAATATCAACTACATCTATTAAATGGGTAATATACAAGGTAAAGATACTTTTCTGAATCCACCCGTATCTCTATCTTAAGCCGGAACTCGTAGACTAATTAGAGGCTTAGAGCCCATTAACCTAGAAACCCTAAATGTAAAGTGGATATACGCGTGTATATATTCCCTCCAAAAGAAAAGCCGTAGCGGCACCTTATGAAGAGCGAGAGCGGAAAAATGGGAAAGCGTGAGAGATTTGTTTTGACGGTGTTGTCACCACTAGTTGTTGTTTCCGATGCTTTGGTGGTATGAAAATCTAAAGGTTGAAGACAGCAGGGGTGAAGCAGATTTGAGTCATTGGTGATAAACCATAGACGAAGAAGCCAGTTACGAAATGGACACCAATAGAGAATCAGGAGTTGTGTCATTACCAGAGTTTATAAACCTTAGCAGTCGTACCTTTCGCTTCCTGTGCAAGAATCAACCCAAGAAGAAGCCCTTTATCATGAATCAGAATTTTTTTTTTCTCAACTGGAGATCGCTTAACTGAATGTAATCGCATATTAGAATATTCTTTTATTTCTGTTTATTATTTTTTTTTAAGTTATAAGTTTATTTTGGTATTGTTTTCATTATTATGTATTTAAACTACAAATTATGCATCAATATAGTGATCAACGTTTATTTTTTTTTGAGATGGCAAATTAATAATTATTTATGCAAAAAAATTGATGATAATAAATTATCGATGAAATATAAAAGTCAATATGAATTTGTGACAATTATTTAGTAATAAAATATTACAAAGTTTATGGCCACAAAAAGTCCCAATGATAATGGATTAGTAATGATCTTTTGTAACTTTTTGCGACAAGTTAAAACTTTATTTTAGTGGTAACTAGAGACGAAATTAAGACGTGTTGACAGTCACGTAATATGACAATTTTGTGATGTTAATTGTAGTTGGTAATTGTAACGTTTTTCTTACTTTTGTAAATAGTTGCTATCTGTGACGGAAAAGTTACAATATATATCGTCATAAACACAGTGACGTTTTTTGTTACCAACAAAATTTGTGACGATCATATTGTCACCGTTTTGAGATCGTCACAAACTGGTCACAATATTTTTATTGTTACGAATTATTCTTTATTGTGACAAAAAAAATTGTAACAATATGACGATTTTTTTGTAGTGACTTGTTATAGTTTTCTGTCAGTTCCTTCAACGTTAACAACAATAAGATTGAAAGGAAAGATTTGGCTCTACTGGTGGAGAAGTCAGCACATCTACCACCCAAGGTTTGTTTTCTATATTTATAAATATAATTCTTTAACAGAAGCTAAATGGAGTGGAAGGAGGTGGATGATATGAGACTTTATCTTGGTGTTTTTGTAGCTTCTTGATGTGCTTATTCAACAAATTCGATCTGTATATGACTCTCGTTGGATCAGATACGAACAAATTAGGCCGTTTTTTGGGACACGAATTTGTATCTCAGTTGTCAAAGACTTATGGTAGGTTCTCAAAGATGGGTAAAAAGGAGAGTTTTAAGTTCACTGCTACATTGTTAGAAAGTTTTAATGCAGGTAGCCTACCATCGACACTGCATCGAAATTTTACTTCCCTTTTAATTTCGGTAAGACACATTGGGTTGGTGTCTGCATTGATCCCACAAGTTCCTAGCTTCAAGTTTTGGACTGCAACATCTCTAAACACAGCAATTCAATGATGTCTAAATAGTTGGACCATATAGCTGCAATGTTTCCATATTTTCTCAGACAAGCTGGTAAACTGAATTGCTTGCGAGATTTGAAGGCTCTAGCCATTGAGAGACCATGTACTGTTCCGCAGATCCAGAATCTGTTCTACGCGGGTGTAACGGCGGTTGTCCTTATCCAAGCTCATGCTTTTGGTGGTGTTGAACTCTGCAAAAACATAACCTCCACCATTGTTGATTCGGAGATTGAACGGCTCGCAGTCAGCATCGTTGAGTGTAATCATGGAATCATTTGAACTTCTTTCTACTTTTTCACTTTCTCATTGTCTTCTGGATGTAAGGAGATATGTGTTTGTTGTTGTTTTGTTCTTCTAAACCTTATGTTTTATTAACATTTAAGACTCGGTAATGTGTTTCATATTTTTTGTTGCATTGTCTTTTTAGCCGGCCAATTATTTGATGACTCATTTAGCCCACTATCATTAACCAAAATTTATATGCTCAAATGCTGTTTGGTTTAATGGGCTAAAAGACAAAAAAATTGTTGGGCCTAAAGACGACTCTACTGTCTTTTTCTCCCTACATCTTCTTCCTTTCTTCTTCACAAGTAAAATAAGGGATTGACACACAGTTGAAGTCAGAATTAGGCGTACAATACCAAAAAACCAGGAGAGATATGTCTTTGTCAGGAATGCCAAGTTCATTCATAAAGTCTGGTATGTGTATGATAATATGATGAACTTTTTTATATTCGCAGTGGCTAAACTAATAATGCTTCGGGGAGGAAGTTCCAAACGCCGTCGTGGACGTCGGGATAAGGCTTTTCCTAAATATTGCAGGTGTGGGGCTGAGGCGGTTATAAAGACGTCTGGAACGGTTAAGAACTCTGGAAGGCTCTTCCATTGTTGTCCTTATGGATCTGAAGAGGTAAAATTAGATATGTTATAAAGATTTGTAGCCGTCGGTTTTTCTTTTAACTTCAATGGAGGCCGGGGTGTCGTTCGACTGTGCAGAAAAAAAATCCCATCTATTTACCTGGACCGATGAATGTATGGTGGAAGAAATTGAAGATTTAAAGGATTTCGTGAGTGATGTGAAAGGGGAAATATCTATTTTGCGCGGTGAAATTGATGGTTTGGAGAAAGAGCTCGAACGGTCTAAGCTTAAGATTCAATCGGAGATAAAGGGGAATGGTTGTTGTGTTCTTATGTAAGATTTTCAGTTAATTTCCCAGTCATTTTGTCTTGTTCGATTATCTTTTCATTTCGCTTTTGTATTTCTTTGATGTTATGTGGTCTTGTGTGTATGACAATTTCAACAACTAGGTTAACATTTGTACATGTACGGTTACCGTAACTTGATCCCCGTCTACAATATAACCATAAACGGATAATGGGTCTATGGTTTAAATTTCATATTATTATTATCTGTTAGCAAGTTAATTATCGACATAGACAGCTATATATTTTATTGGCCGGCTACGAACTGATTGTCGACAGATTTACCGAACCTCTTACACTCTCTTATTAACGGCCGAGACGTTTGGTTTACTGAGAGGTGCATTTTTATAGTTCAATATTAGACATTACGTTTAGTTGTTGTCCATTTAATATTCGGTCTCTCGATTTAGGGTTTACGGTTTCATGTATTGGGTTTAGGGTTTATTATTTAGGGTTTAGGGTTTATATTTTAGGGTTTATTATTTAAGGTTTAGGGTTTACAGTTTACCGTTTAGGGTTTAGGGTTTAGTATTATGGTATCGGTTTAGGTTTTTGTTCGTATTCTTATCAGCTAGAAGGTTAATTTATCTACTTACACGGCTATATATTTGATTGGACGGCTATAAACTGATTGTACACAGATTTACAGAACCTCTTCCACACTCTTATTAACGGACAAGACGTTTGGTTTACTGGAAGTTGCATTTTTATAGTTCAATATTAGACATTACGTTTCCTTGTTGTCCATATAATCATCGGTTTTTCAATTAATAGTTTCAAAATTGGGGTTTAGGGTTTAAGGTTTGGGGTTTATTATCTAGGGTTTACGTTTAGGGTTTAGAGTTTACCGTTTAGGGTTCAGGGTTTAGTAAAATGGTTTAGGTTTTAGGGTTTAGGATTTTTGGTTTAGGGTTTACCGTTTACGGTCCAGGGTTTAGTATTATGGTTTAGGATTTAGTAAAATGGTTTAGGGATTAGGGTTTTTTCGTCTTCTTATCAGTTAGCCGGTTAATTATCTACTTACACAGCTATATATATTATTGGACGGCTACAAACTAATTGTAGAGAGATTTACAAAACCTCTTACACACTCTTATTAATGGACAAGACGTTTGGTTTACTGGAAGTTGTATTTTGATAGTTCAATATTAGACATTACTTTTCCTTGTTGTCCATATAATTATTGGTTTTCCGATTTATCGTTTCAAAATTGGGGTTTAGGGTATTCTGTTTAAGATTTAGGGTTTATTATCTAGGGTTTAGTGTTTATGGTTTATGGTTTAGGGTTTAGGGTTTATCTGATACCAGTTAGCAGGCTAACCATCTACTTAGCCAGCTTTATATTTTATTGGCCGGCTAGATAGTAATTGTAGACAGATTTACAGAACCTCTTATCTGAGTTATTAACGGACGAGACGTTTGGTTTACTGGCAGGTGCATTTTTATAGTTCAATATTAGACATTACGTTTCCTTGTTGTCCATATAATTTTTGGTTTTCCGATTTATAGTTTCCCTATTGAGATTAGGGTTTACGCTTTCCTGTTTTGGGTTTACCGTTTATTATTTAGGGTTTAGGGTTTATTATGTACGGTTTAGGGTTTAGAGTTTTGGATTTTGGGTTTAGGATTTAGGGTTTAGTCTTAACTTTTAGTATTATGGTTTACGGTTCATGGCTTACGTATTTAGGGTTTTGCTTTTCTTTTTCGTATTATTATATGTTAGCAGGTTAATTATCTATTTAGACAGCTATATATGTTTTTGGCCGGCTACAAAATGGTTACACCATCATTTACATAAAAGAGGGAATTGATTAATATAAGTACAACCATAACCCGACATACATTAGATGGATTATGTTTACATAAATATTTTACAGTACCACTACCCTTATTCTTCCATCTTTAATCCTCCTTCGATACGTACAGCTTGCCCATAGTTCCACCTTCGTTACATACAACTTTCCCTAGCCCACAACTCCCCCAAACCCCACGCTTAACTTTTTATATTGGTTCCTTGCAGGTAGCTTTGTTGTGACCCAACTTCTTGCACCTGCTACAAGCTGTCTTGCGGCGCATTCCTTTCCTGTGCGTTAAATGTTAATTTAAATTAGCTACCAGTTACACAGCAAATATGGTTAATTTCTGATTTAGGGGAACAAACTTTGCAAGCTGGTTAAAGAACGACTCCCATGGCAAGTCATTCTCTCCATCAACAATAGCAAATGACAAGGGAAATATCTGGTAATTTCCATCTTGGACTGATGCAGTCAGTAAACTTCCACCGATGCCTTTAAGGTGAGTCCCATCAATAACTACAACTTTCCTCATGTACTCGTACCCCTTGATTGAAGCGTCGAATGCTACAAATAAATATTTTAAACGGTGGCCACCATCTTCGTGGGGTACTGTGAAAAGTTCCACAATTGTACCAGGATTAAACGTTACGAGCTTGTTAAGGTAGTGGAGGAGCTTCGCGTAACCACTGACATCCGATTCTTTGGTATTGTCCATTGCAACATCTCTAGAACGCCAAGCCTTCCAGTACGATTATTGACATCTAGGTATCCTCGCATCATTTGACGGATCTCTCTAGGTTTAGGCCCTGGTCCAGACGCCCCAAGCTTGTTTCTAAGAACTCACTAATGACAGCCGATGTAGCTTGGGTTTGGTATCGACCATGGTCGTCTATTGAACATAGATGTTTTGGCACAACCTTGCGGATTTCAAAGACCTCAGCTTCCTTCAACTTGACCGCATATACTCGCCATGGGCATGTTGGGCTGCAACATTCTAGTGACATCAACCCGGGTTTCAACTTAACGCACCTAAACTGGAACTTATGACTTATGGCATATACAGCCATATGTTGCCTGAATGCATCTCTCGATCTAAAAAGCATTCCGACGGCAAGTTCTTCATCATTGATCCCAACTTCTCCGTGCATCAGTTCTATTATTAAAATATATCACATTTCAAAGTTAATATAAAGAAATATATTTGTGTAGCATCACTGAAACATGACATAGCTAAATTTCATGTGCCCTTAACATATAGATGCATCACTGCGATAGGTTGTTTTCCTTTTCGTCTCTTAGTAACAATATAATTTTCTTATTGCATTTCATTTAGCAAACAGAAACTAAAAAATTGTTTTCAACAAACATAAACCATCTTTTATATTATACATTAACTTCCTTTACAAATAAGTTTTGCACCCCCAAATTATGACCACATTACAAGATGCATAACTTTAACTTAGCCGGCCATAACTGAACACTCCCTCTTACACAAACAAAATAACTGACTAACAAGAAATTTTTGCCCCTTCCCCAAAATACGACATAGGGTTAACTTCCTGTGTCCTAAACCAATTTTACACAGTCAAACAAATTTCTCCCTTTCAGATCAAACATTATAAAACATAACCGACTATCGTTTTTAACATCTAAGATCTTATGTAATTCAAAACCCACCATTGAAAACGCTTGCTTCCGAGGACGTCTCATCTTCGCGCTTGACTTTCTTTCCCTCCCCACATGGCTCACCTTGGATTAACTTAAATAGTGGAGGAGTATGATGTGCAGGGGTTAAGTAAACCAGGGATGAAGATAACACGTGGGTCCCTTGTCCTCCACTAGTTGCATTCATGCCTTCAACTTCACGTCCTATATGAACTATTTGATAAAATTAAGATCCAACAATGAATCAAAAACCATCCCTTTATAACAAGTGAGAAAATGCAAAGATGACAATACAAGCTTCACCTATCTCCATAGATTCTCCAACAATCCCTTTTATCAAAAGGAACCGCACTGATGAGAGCACCCACAACATCAGCATCATTTCCCCCATCAATCTCATACTGGGAACAAGGAATTTCGGTGTATCCAGTAGAGAATCCCGCTCCCTCAACTTCTTTCATATCGTTTACACCCACAACGGGTTCAACAGATTCCAGGAGAGCATTTTGTGTGTTGTCAGCAAGGGTTTCACCGCGTCTACATTCTCCATCTCAACCTTAACATGATCATTTATATTTAAATGTGGATCAACATGCATACCTGCAGCTATAACTCCTTCCGAAAACCTCATGTCATTAACCATAGCATCATGCTTGTGTTTCCGGGTTATGGTGAGATAGGACGTTTGTAGCTTCAGGGTTATACATGCATGTACTGACACGATAAGTTGCTATGTTAAAATTTAACAACAAAGATTAGTACAAACATTTCTAGCTTCAAGAGTCACACAAAAGTCACCTCTTCAATAATTTACCTCCAACAGTCCGACTGCTTTGCCCAATTTGAAGGTTGAAATTGTTAGCCTCGAACATCACGTCATCGTCATCCTCGACTACTATTATCTCCTTCGAGACAGCATTATTATTCTTCTACTTTGCAAGAATCTGGTCTGCATAAGCCATCTCGCACGAAACACAGTGAAAAAAACATCAAGGAATTTTTAGTGAATAGGGCGTTCATAACTTTCTTTGTTTCCTTCTCGTGGTCCCCGTAAACTAGGCCTGTAGAAATATCATTTCACACACATTATATTTTGCAACCTTTTATTTATCTACCAGGTTTTCGAGTTTAAACTTACTTTCGTATGTGGGAACCGAAATTCACACTTGTCGATTTCCGTTAAATAAGGAAACTTAGGAAAACCCTAATTTTCCAGAGGAACCGGATCTCTGCGAAAGCCAACGACAAGTAACCAAATAAATGCGGAAAAATATGAAAAACATAGTAAAACGAATTTATAGAGAAAGTCGATCTTATTTCCGATTCGCGTAAGAGCGTTGCGATCATTACAAGGAATTACAAAGGCTTTGGCCGCAGGGGCCATCAGCGAGTTACAAACATAAAACCCTAGATCTGGTCGAGTCGCAGCTCGATAACGAAAAACGGAAAAAGATAGGAAAAAAGGTTTGAATGATTTCGGACTGAACCTTATGAAAGGCT
>CAKOAT010372931.1:154708-223993 GCA_932364175.1 Eruca vesicaria subsp. sativa
AAACGATTTCTCGAGTTTTATAAAATGATTTCTCGAGTTTTATAGAACGATCTTCGAGTTTTATAAAACAGTCTACGAGTTCTATAAATGACTTTGAGTTTTATAAAACTAGTCCTCGGGTTTTATAAAACTACTCTTTTGGTATTTTCGCGGGGAGTTTTGGCTATTAATTCCGTCGTACCGATTTTGACCCCAACATCGTACTGGGCTCGGGATTGTTCATTTTGTGTGTTGTCAACAACATAAGTTGTTGTTCCTATGTTGAATCTTTTTCTACAAAGGAAATCATACTCATCAACCCTTTTTGGCCCAACAGTGACAAGTAAAGCCAGATCTGAAATAGAGGTCCAGACGTTTAGCAGGACACAAAGATCCCTCGTTTTGGTTATGGTTGTTGGTGGGGTTTGGTAACCCACCGGAGATAACATCCAACTAGGGAGCCGGAATAGCGGCTCCTAACCATAGCCTCAATAGAATCATAGGTTGCATTCTCGTCGATCATGACCCTTGTTCCCAACTCATCTTCATCAGGCTGGAAATGTCACTCCTCAGCATCGTTCTTCTTCCATTCCCCGCGCCATAGCTTAACACAAATGGTCATCTCCGAGGACAAATTAAAAATTTTTTCAGGTCATCACCGATAAGTTGTTTATTTTACGAGGTCATAGATTTAGGGTTTCAATCGAAAAGGATAATCAATAAAACACAACACAAGTCACCGTTGTAACTATAAATAAGAATTTGGGATTAATGCTAAGGTGGTATCGGTGATCTCATTAAATGTACATGAATAATAAAGAGGTGTTCGACAACTTAACTATGGTCACACTACCTTTCCAACTCAGCACAAAGGCGATGAAAAAGGAAATATTTGGCTTCTTTCTTCTGTTGCTTAATGACCAAAGGTCTGAGTTAGAGAGATCTGGAGAGAAGCTTTAGGTTATTCGATTTTATAGACTGAAAGATAAAGATGATGAATCGTCTCCACTGCTTACGTTTTTGTTTATGTATATGCTATAGATCTTTTGATGGATACGCAATCTCGGCGCCGTATGTGTCAGAGTTTATACGGCCAAGATTAGCTTTCCTCTGATACAAATTTCTCTAACCTCTTCGGTATGGAAACAAGAATCTGTCCCAAATATTTGTTAAATTGTTACAAGATCTACAAAATTCACCCTATAATACCTTCTTCATTTCTACTTTGAGGGACCTATTCTTCAATTCCCAGGCCCATCAAACACTATTTAGGCCACACATTTTTCGTTTAGATATATGTCTAATTTCCAACTACTTATAGGATATTAGGTTCAATTACTCTTATTTTAATTAGATCAAAAAATAAAAATTAAAACTTGAAATAACTAATATCAATGAAGACAAAAAAAAGAAAAAAAATAGTATCAATTTCCAAATAATCTAAACGATATTACAAATAATGATTTATGGTAAGTAATTGATGCTCCTATGCTGACAAAAAAATGTTGGCATTATAGAAATTAAAGTATTTGTATCGACAAAAATTAATGGGTCAACCACCTAGTTGATCCACCAAACCCAAGGAAACAACATTATGATATGAAACTGGAAGCATATATGATATACCATAATTTTTACCCGCTTTTAGCCATGGTTTTGATATGTTTTTATGAGTTTTATATATGTTTTGGAGTCTATTAGGTATATTTTCAGGTTCAGGAGCACTTTGGAGTAAAATGATGATTTAGGTGCCCTTTTGGAGCTTAAAGGAGAGTTTTCCGAGATGACTATGAAGATCAGACAGTGAAGATACATATCGATCCATACACACCCTGTGTAATCGATCAATGACGCTTCTATTGAAGATGAAGTCGAGATACTCCATCGATCGATGTACACCATGTACCATCGATATGATGCGTGGAGAACAAGTTCAACTTGGCCGACTTGAAGCCCAAGTCTTCCCAATATTACAAAAATGCCCCTGACGAGTTTTTAACCTAATGGAACTCTTATTTATAGTTTTTGCCATTGTGTTTGGCTAGACATGCTTTTTATGTTTCTAATGCTTTTTGATACCTTTTGTACTTGAAAAGCTTTGCATACTTTTCTTGTTACGTTGTTATATTTTATAAAGTATTTATTTTCATCTTAATTTCTTAAAGGTGATAGAATTCTAGATTTAGAGGAAACACACAAAGAGATTTGTTGTTCCAAGAATAAAAAGTTCAATCCTCTAATCTATGAGTTTATATTATTACCTAGTTATTATGAATCTCTCAGTTATGTCTGAGTAGATCTCTTAGTTAGATTTAGGGTTCAAATAGTTATGACGGATTAGCCCCAATGTTGAATTGTTGATATTCATTATCCAAATGAACCCTAATGCTTACTCTAGAGTAGCTACCTAGAGTATGATCATGGATGTGATTTAACTTGTTAATCATTCTCCTGAAATCATTTGGCATGAGCTTAGATCCTCTAGGGTTGTGCGAGAGCCGGTCTATGATCTTGGTGAACACAGTTTTGATTCGATCTTATGATATATCGATCGATACTCCTATAGAGTCATCGATCGACAGCAACCCATATCGTCTGATATCGCTGTCAAAACATCAGTCGATATTGCTGGCAATAAGATCAATGGATGTGTCTATTTAGCGACTGCTATTAGATCTATCTAAGAATCAAAGTTCTCATATATCTTGCAAGCAATTCATTAAAACATCTATAGCATTATAATCCTGATTATCTGAATAGCAACCTTGAATCTAACTACTTTCTTTTATTGTTTCAAACCTAAATCCATTCTCTTAAGCAACTTACCATTGCTTATAAAACTGCAATTTTACTATTTTAAACATATTCAACCTAGCATAATCATTTAGATTATATCTATTGTATTTCTTAGTTCCCTGTGGATTCGATCCCTAAGTACTACAACTGAACCTCTTATTTGAGAGAGTAATTCACTTCTTAGGGTTAAACATTTGAGTGATATCAAATTAGGCGCCGTTGCCGGGGAACTTTGATAACATTAGATTTAATCTGATTAGGTCTAGGTTATTTTTCTTTTATTGTTTAATTATCTTTTGACACCAAAAAAAAATTTCTTGTCTATTTCAGGTACATGCCCAGCAGTACTAGAAGCAACAAGAACAAACACCTTTTGTACTCAGAAGATCCTCACGGCTTCGAACATAGCATCCACAAAGACCTACGCTCCTCATCGATCGACATCAACACATCCCTGTCGACCGATACTTGCCTACCACAATCGACCGAGACACCTTCAACATCGACCGATACTCTCACCATCACATCGCTCGACATCAACAACCGCTCGTGCCATCTCGCTATTCCAGAAGATCGAGGAAGAGTTTCTAGACGGCGATTTTGGCACCAATGATTGGGAAAACGATCATTACATGCCCGAGTTAGCTAGCATCACCACTCAGGAGAAGTAGATTCAGATCATGAAGAGGAACGCGCCACAGAGTATAGATTTCTTTGAGAAGACGAAGTCAGACTTCCTCTCCCATCTTTCATTTTCCGCCCATCGATCGATGAAGACACTTCTCCATCGACCGATATACACCGACCCAGATCGCTCAAACGGTGTTTTGAATCAACGAGCGACGAACCTAACTGTGCACAAGTCTATGTCCCACACGAACCACAAGACGGAGATTACTCGATTGGAAGCTGGGCGAGCAGTTATCATGAGAGTTTTGCAGTAGATACAGCACCTCTACAATCCGCGATCCGACCTGAAGCACCCGTATCGACCGACACGGAGCACCAGCCATCGACCGACATGTTCCACAAACGATCGACCGATGCACCAGCTCAATCATCGATTGATACCATATCAACATCATTCGAGGTACAAACACATACTTTTGATTTTACTTCACTAATTCTGGATGCATATGGTATTTTCAGGGATCCAGAAGGTCATGCACGAGCACTAGATGGAAGAATCATTCCAATATCCCAAGAAGACGTTGCAGACATCCTTCAGATGGCCAATGGACCAGTCAATCCCTACACCCAACCACCCCGCTACCCTAACGATCAGCACCAATTTCAGAGAGCATCGACCGATGCATGGCGACGAGCATCGACCGATATACAACGCGAGTTTGGGACGAGAGCTTTCAAACACGGAGTTCATCGTTTCTCCTGGGAAAAGAAAGACGAATTTGGTGTCTACAGAGATGAAGCTGGTTATGCCAGAGAGGTCAACGGAGATATCATCCATGTCTACAAATAAGACATTGAGAAGCTGCTGAAAAGAGCCTCACTATTTGGACGCTCTTGTTTCTGCTTACCGGAGCATGCTGAACAATATGCTAAAGGAGTTCCAGGTTGCAAGCTCTTCACAGAAGCAGAGGTCACAGATATGCTGAATGAGAGAACCAGTGAACACAACTGGGAGAAAGCAGGATTGGGCCTAGAACAGGAGAAAGTCATATCTAGACTTCGAGGAGAACTACTATGGATTATGTCTAGCAATGACTTAGCATGAAAAGAAAGAGAAGCCCTACAAGAAGAAGTCAACATATTGCGTGCACAACTCGAATCTCAGAGACGACCATCGACCGATGCAGAACCATCAACATCGATCAACACAACCTTTGACGCACCTATCGAGAGTCACTTACAGAGGCTATCGATCGATGACTCACCCAGACCATCGATCGATACACGCACACCAGACTACTGTACCAGAGAAGAACTTGAAGAAGCAACAAGAGATATCTACAGATCTATTGAATTTTCTGGAGAAGAGGATTACAGATTACTAGACGAGTATTGGTTCCCAGTACATAGTGACGTTAAAGGATTACAGTGCACAGTGGAGGATATTCAGAAGGAGGTAACCGATATTCAAAGACAGCTCGCCAGCCGACCTGACCCATCCCCATCGATCGATGAAGCCAACAACACATCGGCCGATATGAAACCTCCAGAATCGACCAACGAGACCCCACACCACGAAACCACACAGCTGAATGCAGAACACATCTACAACATGTTTGGAAATCATCAGTACAGCATTTGCCAGCCTAGAAGAGTGGTTAGAAAGGATCCAAACTGAAGTGCATGGTTGGAAAGCTAGTATGACCAGAAGCGAGAAAGCCACAAGAAGCTTTTTAACTTCCTGGTTTGATGAATCACAAGACAAGGAGGATACTTGTTTCCCAACAAGTACCTGCAACTCACCTCACTAGCCACCATACCTCCATAGTCAATCTAAATGACTTTAAATAAGCGCTGAGTGGGAGGCAACCCACTGTTAGGTATTTTCTTACTTAGTTTTGTTTTATTCTTACTATTACTTTCGTTTTTATTTGTTGTTAGGAACATAGCTACACGATCACTACCTCTATCGACCGATGAGACACTGTCTACATCGCCCGACATAACCCTATCCATGACGATCGATGGAAGTGACTCACCATCGATCGATACGAACATCGGTCAGGTATATCGTTCACAATTTCGATATCAGTTACGCATTTATTATTTCTTATGCTCTAACTCTGACTAGTTATACATTGAGGACAGTGTATGATTTAAGTGTGGGGGGAGTGATTACTGATGCTACTTTACCTTTTTGATCTTTTTAAAAAAGTTTTCAAAAATTGGTTTTATTGAGTCAAGAAAGGGACAAAGATATTTCAAAAAAAATTATTTTGCTTTTTATCTTACTACTCTTTAGCACCATTCTTAGAATTGTTGATTGCAGAAAGTACTATAGATGCTAAAGTGGATCACCGATCATCCTATGACAACACTTTTCATGATTGTTTGGAAGAACCAAAGCCGATTTCCAACCTAACCTGACATCTGTTGCTTGTCTTGGGGCTTGGTATACAAGGGATCGGAATCCTCATGCAAGTCTGGAAGGTAAAAGTCTCAAAAAATTTGGTTTCCTTCTCTCCTTCCTTTGGCATCCCCAGAAAATAAAAGATTGAGATGATTTCCTAAGAGGCAGAGGGAGAGGTACATTACCCATGACCCCACTATTCTAAATCAAAGGAATGATCACACATTGTGGAAGCGAGTGAGAGGTACATTACCTATGACCCCACTATTCGCCTACACTTTGTCAAAAAGAGATTACAAAAGTTGAAAGATCAATAAGATGAACATTAGTTGTTCATTGGATTGATATAAAAGAAAAGAAAGTTTGGGATTCAGAGAAGGGGGATAAAGAGAGAAAAGGAACCAGGATGAGAATACCTGAAACTTGTATGAGTTGAATCCAAGTTTTCTTTGATCGATACTCCCAAGGTAAAGCCTACACCTTTATTTTATGCATAAATGAAATCACTAGAGGGGATAGACAGACAGGATTGTTTAAGTTGATTGGCTATATGCATTTGGTTGCTAAGCTAGGATATGGTATAATGTACTTCTGTAGTTAGTAATATGAGATGTGGCTTGCAACAAAGTAGAAGTAATGATTTTAGAGCTAAAGATTTTATTGAGTCCCTAATGTTTTTAAAACTTCTTCCAAAAGAGACTAATGGTTTGTTTGAGGACAAGCAAAAGGTTAAGTCTAGGGGAGTTGATATACCATGATTTTGACCCGCTTTTAGCCATGGTTTTGATATGTATTTATGAGTTTTATATATGTTTTGGAGTCTATTTGGTATGTTTTCAGGTTCATGAACACTTTGGAGTAAAATGATGATTTAGGTGCCCTTTTGGAGCTTAAAGGAGAGTTTTCCGATATGACTATGAAGATCAGACAATGAGGATACATATCGATCCATACACACCATGTGTAATCGATCGATGACGCTTCTATTGAAGATGAAGTCGAGATACTCCATCGATCGATGTATACCATGTACCATCAATTGATATGATGCGTGGAGAACAAGTTCAACTTGGCCGACTTGAATCCCAAGTCTTCCAAATATTACAAAAATGCCCCTGACGATTTTTTAACCTAATGGAACTCTTATTTATAGTTTTTGCCATTGTGTTTGGCTAGACATGCTTTTTATGTTTCTAATGCTTTTTGATACCTTTTGTACTTGAAAAGCTTTGCATACTTTTCTTGTTACTTTGTTATATTCTATAAAGTATTTCTTTTCATCTTAATTTCTTAAAGGTTATAGAATTCTAGATTTAGAGGAAACACACAAAGAGATTTGTTGTTCCAAGAACCAAAAGTTCAATCCTCTAATCTATGAGTTTCTATTAGGAAAAATGATTGCCAGCTACCTGACGTATTGGCCACTACATGGCTGACCATGCAAAGTAAAGAAATGCACACTCAACTACATGAGGTATATGATATGCATATTAACATCCATGAACTTAATGTTGTTATGTAGGCAACATCACAAGACCAATTATGCTAATTATATCACAAAGCTAATTACATTAATAAAAATACAAATATGAAAAACGTTTTAAGAAATGAAAAATCTTTTTTATTTGATTTTTTTTATTAAAAAAAAATTATTAAAAAAAATTATACAATAATATTAAAACTTATGTTATTTTAGAAAAAATAACTTTATTTTAATTTTACATATTTTAATATTTTGTTAGTTTAGAATTTATTTTTATATATGCTTTAAATAATTATTTATTTTTATAATGTAAGGATAGAAAAGTATTTGTTTTTTGTAATGAAACTACATAATTAGGTATATTTGAAAATGTTCATCTAAGGAAGGTACACATGAATAATGGTATAAAAATGAGGTAAAAGTAAAAGTTCCCTATTATTTTGTGTTAGGTAAAATAAAATGTTTTATATATAAAAATAACTTTTGGATTTTAAATAGTTAAGTCATTTATACAATATTTTTCAAAACATGTTTATATCTTTATAAATGTCTTTATCAACATTTTCAATAAACTAAAATGTTTTTAATATTATTAATTTTTTATTACAAAAGCTTTTTGCAATAAAATACTTAAAGTTTTGTTTATTGGAAATATTTATAAAGACATTTTATAGAGATAAAACGTTTTGAAAAATATTTTTTAATGACTTAACTATTTACATAATTATTTCTATTTATATATGTTTATAAAAATTGGTAGAAAAGTCTTTTTCCATTTAGTGAAAAATGTATTTGTAAAAATATATCCTTAATGAAGAAAAAAATGAATTGTGCTACAACAAATAGGGTAAAAATAGAATTTCACCTAAAAAACCATATAGAAAAATAAAGGATAAACTAAAAATTATTAAAAATATAAATTAATATAAAGTTATAATTTTTTATGAAATAAAATTAAATTTTAATGTTGTTGTATAACACTTTTTAAAATAAAATGTTCATTATAATAAAAATATAAAATATAAAAAGCGTTTTCATTTATATTTTATATTTATTATAAATCTAATTGATCTTGCGATATAATTAATTGTTATTAGCCTTGTGATGTTAGCTACATAACAACATAAAGTTCATGGATGTTACTATGCATACCATATATTTTGTGTAGTTGAGTGTGCATTTTTTTACTTTGCATGGTCAGCCATGTGATGACCGATAGTTCAGGTAGTTGGTAATCATTTTTCCTTTCTATTATTACCTAGTTATTATAAATCTCTCAGTTATGTCTGAGTAGATCTCTTAGTTAGATTTAGGGTTCAAATAGTTATGACGGATTAGCCCCAATGTTGAATTGTTGATATTCATTATCCAAATGAACCCTAATGCTTACTCTAAAGTAGCTACCTAGAGTATGATCATGGATGTGATTTAACTTGTTAATCATTCTCCTGAAATCATTTGGCATGAGCTTAGATCCTCTAGGGTTGTGCGAGAGCCGGTCTATGATCTTGGTGAACACAGTTTTGATTCGATCTTATGATATATCGATCGATACTCCTATAGAGTCATCGATCGACAGCAACCCATATCGTCTGATATCGCTGTCAAAACATCGGTCGATATTGCTGGCAATAAGATCAATGGATGTGTCTATTTAGCGACTGCTATTAGATCTATCTAAGAATCAAAGTTCTCATATATCTTGCAAGCAATTCATTAAAACATCTATAGCATTATAATCCTGATTATCTGAATAGCAACCTTGAATCTAACTACTTTCTTTTATTGTTTCAAACCTATATCCATTCTCTTAAGCAACTTACCATTGCTTATAAAACTGAAATTTTACTATTTTAAACATATTCAACCTAGCATAATCATTTAGATTATATCTATTGTATTCCTTAGTTCCCTGTGGATTCGATCCCTAAGTACTACAACTGAACCTCTTATTTGAGAGAGCAATTCACTTCTTAGGGTTAAACATTTGAGTGATATCAATATATTTATTATATAAAGCCAAAGTTTGATACATCTTTGTGTCTTCATATTCAAGTAGAATTTTAGGATACATATGGGTTTGGTTTTGATTGGTTTAGAGATACATATATAGAACCCACTGGTTTTAAAAACGATTTGGTTTAATATGCTAATAATTAGGCTCTAACTGAATCCGTTATGAGACATTTGCCAATCTTGTGAATAGGCCTTGGAGGAGGAGTCGGAGGACTGATAGCAGGTGCAGCAACTGTCGCAGCGGCTGCAATGGGAGGTCACCACGCGGGGCATCACGTGTAAGAAAATGAAGAACAATGTTATGAACAAAGTGAAGAACAAGAGAGAGAGAGATAATTCTGAGAGAGAGAGAGATCAGGAGGATTCTATTTTCCTTACTTTCTTAAGTGTATACAGAAGACTATTTATAGCCAACAATACATACAAAAGATCTGAGAAGATAATAAAGAGATAAGGTTCCAAGAGCTATATTCCCAACAGCATATTTTGAATTTTGAACTCCTTTGGACTGTAGTGAACAGTGCTCGCGAATCCCTACAGCGTTGAAGTGCATAATGCACGTTTATCAAAGTGCTCACTTTGGTGCTGTAGGAAATATGTTTTCTCCAACAACTGCTCTTTTCTCTACAGCGTCAAAGTGATCAATATAGCTTTCTCGAAGTCCTTACTTCAATGTTGTAGGCCAACTTGATCTCTTCATCTTCATTCTTTAATATTTGTTGTCTTCACGTCAACACTCCCCCTCAAGCTTAGCCATAAGATATGGGTAAAGCTTGGACCCCATGAAGACATCCCTCATTAAAACCTTTGTGCTAAAACCCAATGGGATAAAACACACAAAGTAAAAGAGTAGATGCTCCATGGCTTAGGAGGATCATGATCTAGCTAAGTCTATGAGTCCCAATCTTGGGTGTATGAACTTACAGAATTTAGTGCTTGCCCCTTTAGTAAAGATATCAGCTAATTGGTCTTCACTTCTAGTGTAGCAAGGTAGAATAATCTTCTGCTCCACAGCTTGTCTTACTTAGTGACAATCCACTTCTATGTGTTTTGTTCTCTCATGGAAGACTGAGTTGGATGCTATGTGTATGGCAGCCTGGTTATCACAATGCATTGTGATTAGTGTTGTTGTCTCAACTCCCAAGTCTCTTAGCAGGTTCCTGATCCAAATGAGCTCACTAGTAAGCTTCCTCATTGCTCTATATTCTGCCTCAGCACTTGAACATGATACCACCTTATGCTTCTTGCTCTTCCAAGTAACCAGATTTCCTCCTATGAAGGTGCAATAACCAGTAGTAGACCTCCTGTCCACTCTGTCACCAGCTAATCTGCATCACAATATCCCACAATTTCTGTGCTTTTGTTGCAACCCATCCAAACACCTTGACCCGGAGCATCCCTTAGATACCTCATGATCCTTTCCACCATATTCCAATGGTGAACCTTTGGTGCTTGCATATACTGGCTTGCTTGATTCACAGCAAAACAGATGTCTGGTCTTGTAATTGTGAGATAGATCAGCTTCCCAACCATTCTTCTATAGAGCTTGAAATCACCAAATGGAGTGTCTTCAAACTCCCCCGCACGCAAGACTTTGTATCCTTCTTCAAGTGGTGTCTTGGCCACTCTTGCTCCAAGCTTTCCTGTCTCATTTAAAAGATCAAGTGTGTATTTTCTTTGAGATAGAAAGAGCCCCTCTTTAGAGCGGCATATCTCTATCCCTAGAAAATACTTTAACTCACCCAAATCTTTAATATCAAAACTAGATTTAAGAAAAGCTTTGGTAGATATGATACCTTCCTTGTTGCTTCCTGTGATTATAATGTCATCCACATAAATCAGAATTACAATGATTCCTTGCTTACTTGTAATGGTGAAGAGAGTATGGCCAGCTTCTGATTTTACAAACCCTCTTCCATTGAGGGTTGTACTCAACTTGTGATACCAGGCTCTTGGTGACTGCTTTAATCCATAAATTGCCTTTTTCAATCTTAGGACATTTCCTGGTTTCACCATGTCTTTCATACCAGGAGGAGGTCTCATGTAAACCTCATCCTCCAGCTCTCCTTGTAGGAAAGCATTCTTGACATCCATCTACCACAAGTCCCATTCCAAATTCACAGCCAAAGAGAGTAGAATTCTTATGGTATGAAGCTTGGCCACTGGTGCAAAGGTATCTAGATAGTCTTCTCCATAGACCTGAGTATATCCTTTTGCAACAAGCCTTGTCTTCTTCCTTTCATACTAAGTATCATTCTTGATCATAGCTCCAATTTCATCTCCAATAGATTCTCTCCATTCATCATGCTCCATAGCCTCTTCATAAGTCTTTGGAACATAATCTTGATCCAAGTTGGTGATAAAAGCTATATGCTCTTGTGGATAGCTTGCTAGAGAGCAGGTTGCTTGAATAGGATGAGCCACTGCATTGCTGTTGAAGTATACTCTGGTGTTGGTACAATGTGACGGTTTCCTGTCCCTTGTACTCCTCCTCAAAGGTTGTATTTGTTCAGGTTCTGCTTCATTTCCTTCACTTGGCACCTCCATATGTGTCTCAGCTTCTTATATCTCATTTTGATCATGGGATGCTGAGCTTTCTTCAGGTTGAGCTTGCACAGGTTCAGTAGGTTCAGCTTGTTCAGTGTTATCACCCCCCTCATGATTAAGATGAGTATTCCCAACCTCCTCCACTATTTCGTCAACAGCTTGTGGTGTAACCTCTCTAACCGGGGCTGGTGAGTTTGGTAAACTGATGCCAAGCCTTTCCATAATGACTCTCAGGTTGTTTGCTCTATCTGATGGTCCATTTGAGAGATCTTTAAGGTCTTCCCAATTCTTCTCATAATAGTATCCCTTGGATTCTACAAACTTCACATCCCAGGATACCATCACCTTTCTTGAATCTGGTAGGTAACACTTATATCCCCTCTGCGTGTGTGAGTACCCAATGAACATGGCTTTGATACTCTTAGGTTCAAGCTTGTTCCTTTGTTCTCCTGGAACCAGAACAAAACACACACACGCAAATGATCTATAGGAGGCTTAGTCTTATTTAATATCTGAAATGGAGAGGCATCTTTGAGGACTTTGGTTGGGATTCTATTGATAAGATAACATGCAGAGACCACAGCATCTCCCCAAAATATCTTTGGAACATTGGTGTGGAACATCATGCTTCTTGCAACCTCCATAAGATGCCTATTCTTCCTCTCAGCCACTTCATTTTGTTGTGGTGTGTAAGGGCAGCTTGTTTGATGAGTGATCCCATGTTTTGCTAAGTGTTGTTTGAAGGCATGGCTAGTGTACTCCCCCTCCATTATCTGACCTAAAAATTTTGATCTTAGAATTAAAATTGTTAGCCACATAGTTTTGGAAGTTCATAAAAGCTTCTAAAACTCTATATTTACTTTGAATCAGTGTGAGCCATGTGTATTTCGATTTCTCATCTATGAAAGTTACAAAATATTTATGGTTTTCTCTAGAGACATATGGGGCTGTCCAAACATCAGAGTGTACTAGATCAAAGCAGTTCTCATAAATAGTCATAGATGAGGGAAATACAGATTTATGGTGTTTACCAAGAATGCATGCCTCACAAGTTTCATTTTGTAAAGATAAACTAGGTAACATTAATTTTAAAGCATTGAAATGAGGGTGGCCTAATCTAGCATGCCATAACACATCATTAGCTAAAACATAAGCAGAATTAAAAGCATAAGTAGAATCTGATCAAAGCTTGGTATCTTCAAGGAAATAAAGCTCTCCCTTGCTCACACCTTAGCCCAGCATCTTACTGGTCTTAATATCCTGAAAGCACACATCATTAGGACTAAAAATAACCTTGCAATTTAAATCATTAGTTGCTCTTTTCACAGATATAAGATTAGAAGCAAAGGCATATAAAAGGCTTGAGATTCTGTATTAAACAGGTTCAGATTTCCTACTCCTTCTATTGGAATTCTATCACCATTTGCAATCTTAACACTTCCTATAGCAGGTTTAATATCATCAATCAGTCTAGCATCCCTAATCATATGGTGAGAAGCTCCTGAATCAATGATTAATGGTCTAGCAGTGTAAGGTGCAGTGTGAATAGAATTTAAAGCATTAACACTTAGATTACCAGAGTTTGCATTGAGAACCTTGATCAAGGCCTCAATGTCTGACTTGCGGATGTATCCATCCTCATGGGGTGGCTGAGACATGGCGTGAGATGTTGAACCACCAGAGTGAGTTGTAGAGATCAAGGCTCTTCCATCATCTCCCATGCGCATAGTGTTTGATGTTGAGTGCTCCTGAGCTCTTGCTTCATGAGCTTTGGCCTTGCCATACTTGTTTGCTGAGGCTGGTCTGAGATGAGGGTGGAGAATCCAACAGTTGGTATTGGAGTGTCCATGTTTCTTGCAATGCTCACAAGTGACTGACTTGTCTCCTCCTCCCCTTGGTTTGAAGTAAGACTTGTTGGCTGATGCATTCTCTATTTTCTCAGACTTGTGTGCCATGGACAGTTCTCCTTTTCCACCACCAAAGAGACCATCTGAGCCTATCTCCTTCTGAAGTTGAGCACACACCTCATCATAGCATGGAAGCTCCTTGTCTCGCAGTATATGCTTCACCACATCATTGAAGCCTGAACTAAGAGTGAGAAGCAGTCCAAATACCTTATCCTGCTCACACCTAGCTTCAAGAGTATCAGAGCCATTTGTGCTTGGTCTTAACATCTCTAGCTCAGACCACAGCTGATTATACTTCCCAAGATGCTTGGTGAAGTCTCCATCCTCCTGTTGTAGGTTGTTTATGGCTCTCTTTACTTCAAATATCCTGGTGAGGTTTGAAGTGTTACCATACACCTTGTGTAAGGTATCCCACAACTGTTTTGGTGTGGTACAATGTGAGTAAGAGTCCATAAGAGGATCATCAAGAGAGCTTTGCAAAATAGACAGCACCATGAGATCTTCCTGAGCCCATTTGCCTTCATCCACCACTACAAACTCCTTGCCATCATCTCCTTGGGTGATTTTCTTTGGAGCTGAACTTGAAATGACATGCTCCCAAAGACCTCTTCCTCCAAGGGTTGTCTTAGCCAATCTAGACCAGGTAATGTAGTTTCCTGGTCCCTTGAGCTTGACTGGAATGTTGATTGCTCTGTACTGCTTCATCTCTCTCACTAGGCAACCAAGAGTATTTTGAAAACAAAACAAGACTGTTTTTTTAGAGAGATTAATTCAAAAGGATTAAGAAGCAAAGCTTAAGAACACAAGAACTCTCAAGAACAAAGATCTGGGAATGCTGTAGAGAAATAAGGTAAAACCATAGAAATAAAAGTGAATGAGTAACATAGTGAATTTGAGGAAGTGAGTTTAGGTAATCAGGAGCTTAGGGCTCCGATACCATGTAAGAAAATGAATAACAATGTTATGAACAAAGTGAAGAACAAGAGAGAGAGAGATAAGAAGGATTCTATTTTCCTTACTTTCTTAAGTATATACAGAAGACTATTTATAGCCACACAATACATACAAAAGATCTGAGAAGATAATAAAGAGATAAGGTTCCAAGAGCTATATTCCCAACAGTTATATTTTGAATTTTGAACTCCTTTGCACTGTAGTGAACATTGCTCGCGAATCCCTACAGCGTAGAAGTACATAATGCACGTTTATCAAAGTGCTCACTTTGGTTATGTACCAAATATGTTTTCTCCAACAACTGCTCTTTTCTCTATAGCGTCAAAGTGATCAATATAACTTTCTCGAAGTCTTTATTTCAATGTTGTAGGCCAACTTGATCTCTTCATCTTCATTCTTTAATCTTTATTGTCTTCATGTCAACATCACAGTGGTTACGGGCACCATCACGGTGGTAAGTACAAGCGAGGGTTTTTCGGTGGAGGAAAGTACAAGCGAGGGAAGCACAGTATGTTCGGAGGAAAGTATTAACGTGGTAAGCACGGCATGTTTGGAGGCAAAAGAGGCAAGACTGGCATGTTTGGAGGCAAAAGAGGCAAGACTGGCATGTTCGGACGAAGGAAGTGGAAATGATCATTTGAATATAATTTTTTCACGATCACTATAATATCTCTCTCTATATAAATCGCCGTCTGTAACAACTTTTTCGTATGTAACACTTACATATTAAGCTTAGTATAAATGTCTTTTTTGGTACGACATATTAAGCTTAGAATATAAGCTAAGTATATATTAAGCTTACTATATATTTTGGTACGACATATTAATTAAGCTTAGTACATATGACATATTAAGCTAAGTATATATGTTACCTGTATACTAGTATATATGATGACTGTCATTAAATTCATGTACGTAACGTATGATACATAGTAACGTTTGAAAGTTTTGTTCACGAAAATGCCTTCCGTCCTCCCCCCCACCCAATGAATTGCAGTTTTATATGTTTAGAATATATTGTTTGTTTTCCATTGAACGAGTTTGAATGACTGTATTCCCTAAAATATGGATTTAAGTAGCTATTTATTCAAAGCAGAATAATAAAAATATTGTTTTTATCCAAAATAGAATAACAAAGCTTCTGGATGAGAAGAACATACCGGACGAGGTTTATCCTAAGAATGCCAAAAGATAAACCTTATTTTGTGAAAGTAAAAGAGACGTATTATGGATAATTGTAACAAGTAATCTAAAAGTAAACTAAAAATACTGTATATGGTTTAAAGAACGATGTAATCGGTTGCAAATAGGATAATGGGTATAAACTATAGAGGGAAGAAAATTCTTTTCAGAAAAATATTAAATCCATTACGATTTTTAAAAGTATTAAAAACATTTCAAATCTATATCTTTTGGTAATCAACGAAAAATGAACGGATATGATATTCCGATAATTAGGTTAAATTTCTATGTTTGCAATAAAATCCATAATATGCAAATAAAAACTTGTTATTCAAAATGCTAATAACATTGAAATATTTTGATATATCCAAATACAATCCAATATATATCCAAATCAATATTGAAATAGTAGATTGGGATAGCGAGTTTTTTATTTTGTTACAAAATCGGCGATTATATTCCTTTGTAATCATTATCCTATTCTGATTTTAATTCAAATTATATTCTTTTAAAAATATAGAAAAATATCTGAATTACGTCTACGTAAGATTTTCTGCTCCCCTATATAAATCATTGTTTTCTCTTCGTTCACTCAAAAACAAAACGAAAACAATCTGCAAAATGGTTTCTCTTAGGTTTCTCTTATGTTTTCTCTTGTTCTTAGCAAGTAGTGTCTACGCTACGATTGTTTCTCACGATGGACGAGCAATCACCATTGATGGTCATCGCCGTGTTCTTCTCTCCGGTTCAATCCATTATCCTAGAAGTACCCCTGAGGTAGATAAATCTTGAATAAGTCATATATATGACTGATCGTATTGGTTTTTAGGTTCAGTAGCGATTATAATCATTTTGTGTATTAATCTTATTTTTTTTAGATGTGGCCCGATCTTATAAGAAAAGGCAAAGAAGGAGGTCTTGATGCGATAGAGACATATGTTTTCTGGAATGCACATGAACCTACTCGTCGTCAATATGATTTCTCCGGAAATCTAGATCTTATTAGATTCTTGAAAACCATTCAAGATGAAAAGTTGTATGGCGTTCTTCGCATAGGACCATACGTTTGTGCTGAATGGAACTACGGGTAATATACTGAACAGAATCAATCTTTATATTTTTTTCTGTGCAAGAATCTTACTATTCTATATATAAACATATATCTAGTTAACAGATCCCAAATGCGTTACTACCTTTTTACATACAATCATACATACTAGTTTCTCTTACGTACATCTAAACGGGATGCGTTAATAATTCATAGATATTCTCGTAAATACCAATCAGTTTTAATAAATCCCTAATGTGTTAGTAAAGTTTTTGAGAGACTTTCTCCGATTCGCGTTAGTAACTTTGTAAATACATATCAGTTTCTCTTAGAAACATATAGGTAGCTATTATCTTACATACATGTAAGTTTTAATAAATCCCTAATGCGTAAGTAACTTTTGCGAGTCTTCCTCCAGTTCTGAAAGTTATATTCTTGTTTTGCATGTAATGTTTTTGATTGGTAATTGTCTAATCATTTTAAACAGAGGATTTCCTGTTTGGTTGCACAACATGCCCGATATGGAATTTAGGACTACTAACAAAGCCTTTATGGTAAGCTCGATAATCAAATTATTTTTTCTTAAATAAGTATTATTATCATTTGATATTGTATATATTTATTTTTTATATAGAATGAGATGCAAAACTTCACAACTATGATAGTTGACATGGTCAAGAAAGAAAAATTGTTTGCATCACAAGGAGGTCCCATTATTCTTGCACAGGTAATCGATTAGTTTTTAACACCAGTCTGTTTGTAGACTATGTTATACAAAGTTCTTAACATTATTCTGTTGCAGATAGAAAATGAGTATGGAAATGTAATTGGATCTTATGGAGAAACGGGTAAAGCATACATTCAATGGTGTGCTAATATGGCTCAATCTCTTGATATTGGTGTTCCATGGATCATGTGTCAACAAGATGATGCTCCTCAGCCTATGGTAACTCACTTGAGTATCTTCATAAATATTTTTTGGTTATTTTAGGTAAAACTAAAATATTTTAAATCGTTTAAATTTAGTTGAACACATGTAATGGTTATTACTGCGACAATTTTGAACCAAACAACGCCAAGACTCCTAAGATGTGGACTGAGAACTGGACAGGATGGTTAGTTTTATCTTACCAGCATGACTAAATATAATTTTGGTTATATTCTTATAAATTCTGTTATCTTACATGCATATATCTTCCTTAATATTTGTCTAGGTATAAGAACTGGGGAGGCAAAAATCCTCATAGAACAACTGAGGATGTTGCTTTTGCTGTTGCAAGATTCTTTCAAAAAGGAGGAACTTTCCAGAATTACTACATGGTCAGTCACTTAATGATGAAATTTCAGTTTAGTTAACAAAGTACACTAACATATATATTAGTAAGAAACACTGAATGAATGATTTTGTTTATGTAGTACCATGGAGGCACAAACTTTGATAGAACTTCAGGTGGTCCATACATCACAACTTCATATGATTACGATGCTCCTATTGATGAATTTGGTAAATTATTCATCTTTAAAGTTAGTTTTGGAGATTAAATTTTAGTATTAACATGATGTTAATTTATCAGGTAATTTGAATCAACCAAAATATGGGCACTTAAAACAACTTCATGATATCCTGCACTCTATGGAGAAAACTCTTACCTATGGAAATGTCTCCACCATTGACTTTGGAAATTTTGCATCGGTAATTATTTTGTTTTTTTTTTATCCAATTCGGAACGTGTTAATTTTGAACTAGTCACTTATCATAAACATTTATGTTGTAGGCAACAATCTATAAGACTGAAGAAAGATCAAGTTGTTTCTTTGGAAACGTTAATGAAACTTCAGATGCAACAATCAACTTTCAAGGAGAAACTTATGTTGTCCCGACTTGGTCCGTTAGCATTTTACCGGATTGCAAAACTGAGGTTTATAATACTGCAAAGGTATGTCTTTTTTGTTACATTCAATTATTGCGTATTGCAGTAAAATTTAATCTTTATATATTTTTTGTACCAGATTCTTACTTATGTCGATGGTTGGTTATACATAAGGCTTATTTATAACATTCAAAATAATATTCTTTTATGTATTTTTGTGTGTTTTTATTAAATTAATAATTAGCATTAACTCCAACTAATAATAGTTTTGTGTTTGTGCTTTTGCTTGTGGCTTTTCTGTTATACATAAAAAATTTACGTTTCTATTTCAAAATTAATTATATATTTGCATTTTTATTTGTGGATTTTTTTATTATTCATATTGATGATCATTATAACATTTTAAGCTATAACCTTTACTGCACTATTTTTTTTTTAATTTTCAGATAAACACTCAAACTTCAGTGATGGTTAAGAAACCAAATGAAGCTGAGGATGAGCCTTCAAATTTGAAATGGTCATGGAGACCAGAGAACATGGATAACTTCCTTTTAAAAGGAAAAGGAGAATCTACAATGAGACAACTATTTGATCAAAAAATAGTAAGCAATGACCAAAGTGATTATCTTTGGTACATGACTACTCTTAATCTCAAAGAAGAAGATCCAGTTTTGGGTAAGAACATGTCTCTACGCATCAACAGTACTGCTCATGTGCTCCATGCTTTTGTCAATGGAAAACATGTTGGTAAGTAAATTGATATATATGTTTGTCAAATCTCAACAATCCTAGTTTACTACGTATAAAAGTATTAACTGGTTTCTGTTTTTAGGTAATTATCATGCAGAAAATGGAAAGTTTCACTATGTTTTTGAGCAAGAAGCAAAGTTTAACCCTGGTGATAATGTCATTTCTCTCTTAAGTATAACCGTAGGACTCCCGGTAAGTTTGACTTACTATTATGTTGTATTTCTTAACTTGTAACCATTTTCTTTATTTCTAACTAAAACAATTATTTTATAGAACTATGGTGCTTTCTTTGAGAATGTTCCAGCCGGAATTACTGGACCTGTTTTTATTATTGGAAGAAATGGTGATGAAACCATAGTAAAGGATTTGTCTGCTCATAAATGGAGCTATAAAACTGATTTAAGAGGGTTTGAGAACCAACTCTTTAGTTCAGAATCACCATCTAAATGGTCAGGTGACAGTGTACCATTCAACCGTACCATGACTTGGTACAAGGTAAGTAGAAATTATCAATCATAATATAACTAATCAAAACCCTAGTGATTTAATATCAATCATATTATTTTAAATTTTTCTTTCAGACTACGTTCAAGGCTCCGTTGGGAAGTGAACCAGTTGTTGTTGATCTTCTTGGACTTGGAAAAGGTACTGCTTGGATCAATGGAAACAACATTGGGCGTTACTGGCCAGCGTTTCTTTCAACCGAAGATGGTTGTTCTGCTGAATGTAATTATCGAGGGGCGTACTATGCTGAAAAGTGCCAAACTAATTGTGGAGAACCTACCCAGAGATGGTACATTTTCTAAATTTGATTAGGTTCTAAAATTAAATATTTTAAATTGGTTCTATTTTATAATTAAAACTTGCACAAATTTATTAACATTTGATGCTTTATTTTTAAATAGGTACCATATTCCTCGTTCTTTCTTGAACCCAAAAGGAGATAACAAATTAGTTTTGTTTGAAGAGATTGGAGGAAACCCATCATTCGTCAATTTCCAAACAATTGGAGTGGGAGGTGTCTGTGCAAATGTCTATGAGAAGAACGTTCTTGAACTTTCCTGCGATGGAAGGCCTATTTCTGCTATCAAATTTGCCTCTTTCGGTAACCCAAGAGGCAATTGTGGATCCTTTGAGAAGGGAACTTGTGAAGCAAGCAAAGATGTTGTTGACATTCTCACTGCTGAATGTGTTGGAAAAGAAAAATGTTCCGTTAATGTTTCCACAGAGAAGTTCGGAGCACCTGAATGCAATGTTGCTACTAGGAGTCTCGCAGTGGAAGCTCTTTGCTAGTTTTTTTTCTTCTTGATTTGCGGTGTGTTTTCTGCTGGATTTAGGTAATTTAATCCTAGAACCGTTGCATCCATTATTAATTTAGATGGATGATTTTATTCAATAAAAGAACACCTTCTTATATTACATTAACCATGATCATCTTCTTCTCCATGATCCACCGTGGTAATTTCTTCTCCACCTTCCCCACTCGCTCTGAAATATAAGTTAAATGTTCTATTCGATATGTTAACAAATATACAGCGACCTCGTAATTTGCACTCTCTCTCTTCCCCGACGGCGATTGGGAAGGAGATTTTTAGGGTTTCGAATGCTTGTTGGATGGGATCCAGGGATTTGGGGGTTGGTTGGAGATCGTGAGGATCAAGGAAAATCACATCTATATCTGGAGAAGAGGATTTGGTTTATTGCGTTTTGGCAAGGATCTTTGGAAAATGGATTCTCGGAGATCTGGTTTCAAGGGAGTAGGGATTTGCTAGCCCTGAGATTCGATAGGATTTGGGCATTACTCGATTATAGGAAAGGGTCGCGGTATTCAGCATCCATGGAAGGAAAGTTTGGGGTTTGCGCCAAAGTGAGAATTTCTTTGTTTGGGAGGGGGTCTGGTATTGGGAGATTCGATTGGCTTGATGTAGAAGGGAATGAGATTTGCATATTTGATGGGAGATTCAGCTTTGAAGTCCAGATTAGCCATCATTTAAAGAGTAGATATGCTATCTTCTCTTATGGCTTATGGTGGGAGTATAAAAGGGTTCGGTGGTATTTGGGGTTGAGCATCCCGGTTGCTTTATTTTTCTACGAAATTTCTGAGCCTTTCATCTTTTCTCTGTTCTTTGTGGAGATGTCACAAAGTCAACTAGTGAGTGGTGGTGGTGAGGCCAAGGTTGGGGAGAACAAACGGAAGAGGTTGAAAATCTTAGTTGCACACTTCGACAACTCGGATTTGATCCGAAGTTACTCCAGAACTTTAGTCGGGAGATGCATGAACCCGGAAGAGCAAAAAGTTGATTCTCTGCTGGTGATGCTACCGAAGATATGGAAAATGGAAGACAGGGTGGTGGGGGTCGACTTGGGATTGGGACGGTTCCAGTTTCATTTTGACAATGAGGAGGACATCCTTGTGGTTATGGAATTACAACCATTCCATTTTGATTTCTGGATGCTTTCGTTAGGACGGTGGAAACAACGGATGCCACTTCAGTACCCGTCTGAGATTCCTTTCTGGATCAAGGTAATGGGGGTGCCTAATGAGTTTTGGTCGGCGGAGACGTTTCAGAGTATAGGGGATGCTATTGGTGTTACAACGGATGTTGATCTGGATTTTGGCAAGATTAGAGTGGTGATGGATGGTTCTCAGGAGCTGTGCTTTGATACAACAATCGACTTTAAAGGAGGCCGGTTCTATGAGGAGGTGGAAGTTCCAGTCACATTGGTGTATGAGAAATTGTTTGGCTATTGCCAGACGTGTCTCAGCTTGTGCCACCATGAAGACTATTGTCCTTTAAATATAAAGAAGGTGGAGCGGAAAAGAGATTCTCGAGAGGATATCAAGAGTAGGAATGAGGACAGGGCAAGAAGTTACAAGGGAGTTGTTATAAAGGGAGATGGAGGTTACCCGGAGACTCACAATGATCAAAGGGGTTACCAGGGGAAAGGAAAAGGAAAGATGTATGAGGAGATGGGTTCTAAATGGACTAAAGTCCCTGAGAGAGGAAGTAAAAGAGCCTATTCTAATCGGAGTAGTAGGGGGGAAGAGGGAGGATCCAGGCAAAGGAGTTCCAGATGGGATCAGGTGCGTCATGATACTACTGTTGATCGTGTTAGGTCTCCACGGGGAGACGGTGGACAACAGCGTCTTCTCGAGAATCAACCTGAAGAGGGAGAAGTCCTTGAGTCTGTACAGGTTCGGGTCGAGGAAGGAGTTCAGGGTTCAACTCGGGCTCAGGTTGAGGATCATCGGGTTGAGGAGATACCAAAGTTAAGTGGTGCTGAAGGTATACAACAGGTGGACCAACAGGTTCAGGAATGCCCCTTTGAAGACAACCCTGTCGCTACGGTTTCAGAGAATGGTGTTGATGCTTTTATGGGAAGTCCAACAAAGGATGTTCAGAATTTGACAAGTGATGGGATGGAGCTCGAGGGAGTGGTTTTTAATGAGAGGGGAGGTGAGAAGGAATTAGAGTCTGAGGAGGAGTTTGAGAATTTGACGGATGAGGAAGAAGAGAATAAGGATGTAGTGGGGGCCAAGGAGACGGAGGAGCTCAATTTGGGAACTGCTACGGCTGAGGAGTTGGAGGTCATGGTGGCCGATGCAGCTAAGAAGGGGGGCGCGCGTAAACCGGTTGTTTCCACAACTGTGGGAGGACCCATGACCAAGAAGTTTGCGCAGGTTCTCCTGTCCCCTCGTAAGCGTCAGCAAACCAAACCCATAGGTGGCCGTAAGGGAGGAGGATCCAAACCAGGAGAGATGCGGAATGGGGTCATTGCAAAACAAAGCTTAAAATAGTTCATGGATTTTAAACCTTTCAGCGACAAGAGATCGAACAGTGGAGTGGTTTTGGTGGTTGGTTTTTTGTGTTTTCAATTTATAATAAGCTCTATGAGTAATTTTCATTTTCCTCTTTGTTTTCTTGGGTCCATGGTTACGGGTCCTATTTGTATGGTCTTAGAAGTATCTAAGATTTTGAATAAAAAGTTTCTTTTTGTTTATGGTTATTGCTCTATGTGTCGGATTGGAAGAGTTCAATTATGTTTATTGTGTGTCTGGCTCATGGTGTCTTGGACCTGGAGTTTACCGTATCCTGGCCTCTGCTGCTTTTCTAGTCCAGCTAAGGGACAAGCTAGATGGCAGGATAGGTTTACAATGGTTTGGTTTTGGCTTAGGGATGTTTGGTTAAGTAGAAATGCACAGGTTGTGTCCAACCATCGGTATTCTCTCCCAAACGTTGATGGTTCCTTAACGATTTTATTTTTCAATGTGGTTCTCAGTGTTACAGGTTGGAAAAAAGCTGGGTATCTGGAGGAGTATTCTCTTCACTTTCGGTTGGGGAGACGGAATTTGTGTAGGTTGTTTGCTAGGTCATCGAACATCTCATTATTATATCCCTGGTTCTTGTCTAGCGTTTATGTTTTAGGTGGAGAGGAGGCAGACATGACTTGGCATTGGAGCATGGAGTGCAGGGAGTTTAAGATACAGACCACTCAGTGGCCTATAGGGTATCGGATTGGGTTTCTGGTGAGGATTTTCATAGCACCTTGCCAACAAAATGATTGGAGGCTTAATGGGCATGTACGATGTATGGGACAAATAAGAGGGATGATTTGGCACAATGGTATGATAATGGGTTTTTGGAAATACAAATATGGTGTCTCTATAACGAGTTACCAACTAATTTGTATACGTGTCTCGGGTCTCCTTAAACCCATCCGTGTAGCTCGGAGGAGCAGAGAAAGATTTATTTTATGAGAGCTCTAAGTTGGAACTGTAGGGGCATGGGGAGTAAATGGACAATTAGCTATCTCCGGGAAATTTGGTATAAACATAAACCGGATTTCTTATTCTTATCGGAAACGAAACAAGAGTCTGCTTTTGTCCAAGATTTTCAAAACCATTTAGGTTTTGATTCTTTGGTCACAGTAGATCCAATAGGTAGGAGTGGAGGCTTGGCGTTATTTTATAAGCAAGAATTTCAAGTGAAAGTTTTATTTACCAGCAACAGAGTAATTGATATTGAAGCGGTTATAATGGGAAGACAAGTGTTTTTAACTTTTGTTTATGGAGACCCGGTTCAACAGTTAAGGGAACAAGTATGGGAACGACTAACAAGATATGGTTTGGCGAGATCAGAACCATGGTTTGTTATAGGGGATTTGAATGAGATTACTGGTAATCATGAGAAGAACGGAGGTTCTCTACGGAGTGCTGCTTCTTTTGTACCTTTTAATAATATGATTCGAAATACGGGCCTGCTAGAATTCCCCGCCCGGGGAAATCAAATGTCTTGGCAAGGTAGACGGGGAACAGAAATTGTACGGTGTAGGTTGGATCGAGCTTTAGCAAATGAGGAATGGCACGCATTATTTCCATGTTCGTACACAGAATATTTGAAAATGGTGAGTTCGGATCATAGACCAGTATTGGCGTTCATGGAAGATAAAGTTATTAGACGAAGGAGTCAGTTTCGTTTTGATAAAAGATGGATTGGTAGGGAAGGCCTGTTGGATTCTATTTCTAGAGGCTGGGAGCGGCAGTGTGGTGATGGATTGGGAGGTTTCGTCAATAAGATTAGTAACTGTCGACAGGAACTAATCTAAATGGAGAAAGGATAATCCTACATTCGGGAAGGCAAAGATTAGTGAGTTACAAGAGGCATTGGAGGAGGTTCAAATGGATAACAATAGGACACAGGAAGAAATAGTGAATATCTCTCGGAAACTACAGGAGGCATATAAGGAGGAAGAGGATTATTGGCAACAAAAAAGTCGGAATTTGTGGAATACGGGAGGAGATCGGAGTACAAAGTTTTTCCATGCTTTGACAAAGCAACGCAGGACTCGGAACAGAATTGTGGGACTTCATGATGCGGAGGATAACTGGATAACGGAGGATGAGGGAGTGGAGAAGGTTGCGGTGGATTTTTTTAATAATTTATTTGCTTCTACGCAACCCTCTGAGTTTGATGATTTTCTTGCTGAAATACCATCGTCTATAACTCAATGTATGAACCAGAGGCTGCTGAGACTGGCGACAGAGGAAGAGGTGCGACAAGCCTTGTTTATGATGCATCCGGAAAAGGCTCCAGGCTCTGATGGGATGACCCCATTATTTTTCCAGCACTCATGGCCGGTTATAAAAAAGGATGTATTGGATTTGGTTAATAACTTTTTAACCTCGGCCGAGTTGGATCCAAGATTAAATACAACTAATATTTGTTTGATTCCAAAGGTCGAGAGACCTACCAGGATGACAGAAATGCGTCCGATAAGTCTCTGTAATGTTGGTTATAAGATTATTTCAAAGGTTCTGTGTCAAAGACTAAAGGTTTGTCTTCCCCGGTTGATTTCGGAGACGCAGTCAGCTTTCATTCCGGGGAGGTTAATTTCCGATAATATCCTTATTGCTCAGGAGATGTTTCATGGGTTACGAGCAAACAAATCTTGTCAGAATAAGTTTATGGCGATAAAGACAGATATGAGTAAGGCCTATGATAGAGTTGAATGGGATTTTATCCAAGCTTTACTTCGGAAAATGGGCTTTCACCCTCATTGGGTAAAAATTATTTTGGAATGTGTTTCTTCTGTACAATATAGAGTGCTTATTAATGGAGATCCTAGAGGAAACATTGTTCCACAGAGAGGGTTAAGGCAAGGGGATCCACTATCCCCATATTTGTTTATTCTGTGCACGGAAGCGCTCATTGCCAATATTAAGAAGGCGGAGAGGAATAAACAACTGACAAGGATAAAGGTTGCTCGAGCGTGCCCAGCGATTTCACACTTACTTTTTGCAGATGATAGCTTGTTTTTTTGTAAAGCACAACAGGAGGAATGCCTTACTATTCTCAGGATTCTGAAAGAGTATGAGGAGGTATCCGGACAGGTGATAAATTTCCAAAAATCATCCATCCAACTTGGGTTTAAGATTGATGGACAAGTCCAACAGGAACTGAGGAATATTTTGGGTATCCAGAATATAGGGGGAATGGGCTCTTACCTGGGATTACCGGAAAGTTTAGGAGGTCCAAAAACCCAAGTTTTTGGATTCGTACAGGAGCGTATGAGTAATCGAGTTAATGGCTGGACTTTTAAGTTTTTCTCGAAGGGAGGAAAGGAAGTAGTGATAAAATCGGTGATAACAGCCCTACCAAATCATGTTATGTCTTGTTTCAGGATTCCAAAGAAGACTATTTCTAAATTAACAAGTACAGTGGCTCAGTTTTGGTGGAGCCCCGGTGGGAGTACAAGAGGTATGCATTGGATATCTTGGGATAAGATGTGCACCGATAAGGAAGTAGGAGGATTAGGATTCAAGGATCTCCAGGATTTTAACACGGCTATGCTTGGTAAGCAGTTTTGGAGATTGATGGAAAAACCGGACACTCTATTTTCTAGAGTGTTCAAAGGGAGATATTTCAGGAATACATCTCCCATGGCACAAGTGCGTTCATACTCGCCTTCTTATGGTTGGCGTAGTATTATTTCTGCTAGATCTCTGGTTGTTAAAGGACTAATTAAACGGGTGGGATCAGGATCATCTATCTCAGTGTGGAATGATCCTTGGCTCCCAACCACTCGCCCGAGACCAGCAATTTCAAATCAACAAGACATCGATCCTCATCTCACGGTGGATCAGCTGATTGTTCCAACTACTCGGAAATGGAACTCTCAGGTTATAAGGAATTTAGTTTCTCCTGCGGACGCGGAGATAATTGAGAGTATACCTCTAGGTAAGGGTACTCGGGTGGACCAGGTTGGTTGGCATTTTACGACTAACGGGAAATATTCGGTTAAGTCAGGGTATCAGGTGGAGAGAGTATATCCTGATAAGGAAAAAGTTCTGCCGGGGTATGGACCTTCAGTGAATGCTTTAAAGGCGCACTCGTGGAAAATTAGATGCCCTCCGAAGATGAAACATTTTCTTTGGCAGATTGTGACGGGATGTATACCTGTGCGGAAAAATTTAAGGTCTAGGGGTATAAAAGGAGATTTACACTGTGAGAGATGTGGAGCTTCTGAGGAATCGGTTAATCATGTTCTTTTTGAATGTCCTCCAGCGGTTCAAGTATGGGCTCTCTCCAAGATCCCTTCAAGTCCGACTGCATTTCCCACCTCAGCCCTTTTTACTAATATGGATTATCTATATTGGAGGGTTAAGTCGGTAGTGGATGACCATCAATTTGCTTGGATTTTATGGTATATTTGGAAGGCAAGGAATAATAAAGTTTTCAGTAATATTAATGTTGAACCCAGGGATACTTTGCGGATGGCTGAAACCGAATCTCTACTATGGAAGGAAGCTCAGGAAACTATGCAACAAAGCATTCAGCAGGCAATGGAACCTCGGGAACCCAATTTACCCCACATACCTGGTAGGTGGTGTTTTACTGATGGGTCGTGGACGGAACATGATAAATTCTCGAGTCAGGGTTGGTTTAGTACCCTTCCGGGTTTCAGGGGTTTAATGGGGGCAAGGAATACGAGGAGAAGCCTATCACCATTGCACGCGGAAATAGAGGCTCTTATATGGGCAATGGAAAGTATGAGGAATCTGCGTCAATTTCATGTTACTTTTGCTACGGACTGCATCCAAGTGGTAAAGATGGTTTCTGCACCGGAGGAATGGCCAGCATTTGCTAACTATCTGGACGATATAAGGATTCTCCGCGAAAGCTTCACTCATTCGGAAATAATTCATATCCCAAGAACGCTCAATACCAAGGCCGACGAACTAGCACGTAGTGCTCGGAAACAGCCGTCCTATACTGTTCACATGGATGATGAGTTACCAGTTTGGTTTGCAGAGTCTGTTTAGAGTCTGTGTTGTTGACAAAAAAAAAAAAAAATACAGCGACATAATTTGATGTTTTCTCAAGCTTAGTTTGGCTACGGTTTATTCATCTGAGACTCTTTGCAAAAACTCGTCACGATTTTTACATATTCTCTCTGATTTAAGATATAAGCACACTCCTCGCTTTTATCATTTGTTTCTATTTAGATTTCCTTACAATCTACTACATATTGACTCTCCGATAAGAGCTTTCCTATATGTATATATTGCGACATAACAGAGATGGTGGTAACTAAGCATTAATAATTTGATGAAGTCTGTGACATCTTCTCTTGGCTATTATATTCTTCCAAGGAACTTGATTTACAATGCTTTTGTTGCAACAACACGTTATGTTAGGTCATAAGGGACAGCTATTGAAATCTGTTCTAAAAGCTGCTGATCAATGTATTTCTCATGAACCAAAGAAAAGAAGAAAATGACGTAAGCCAAGAATGCAAGGGAAGGGCAAATTAATTGTTGGAGATAGAAACGAAAGTTTTGCCTTATCTTTTGCTGGACGAAAAAGGAGAAAAGGAAAAATATGGTGATCAGTTGGAGAAAGAAACGACAGTTTCGCATAAACCGGAGCGGATCAAGCGGACGATTCCAAAGCGTAATAAGCCGGAGAATTTACACTTACGCGACTTGTATTGGACTGTGTCCATTGACGGATTAAATAAAACTTGAGAATGTTTTATTTGTGCCAAATCTCAACCGTTCCTTAATCTCAGTTTCAAAACTACTGAAACAAAAAATTGTCACCCTTTCCTAACTAATACACTATGTATGTCTTGTAGAATTCTTTTATGAAGATCTTGATTGCAGTCGGTAAAAAACGAGATTAGGTATACTACTTTCAGGAAATAATGGCCGCAAAAGTACAAAGTGTTACTCCTTCAGTTGTTAGCTCAGCAGGTAGTTACTTGACTTGGTCACCAATGACTAGAATATACTAGAATATGGCCCTATTCGTTCGGAGGTCGCTAGCGTCAGCTACCAAATTCAGCATCTAAACATTGTTCGTTTACTAATCGCAGTCTCAACGACCAGACTCTAGTGTTCACCGATTAAAAGTTTTAAACGCTGGAAATTTTAGCGTCAGGACCAAAACCATTCGACAAAAAATGTACTCTATTAATAAATAAATCTAAAAATACAGTAAATTAAAAAAAATTATAAAAAAAATCAAAACAAATCATAAAAAATCAAAAAAAAATCTAAACAAATTATAAAAGTCATTAAAAATTAAAAAAACAATAATTAAATTATTTAATAAATAAATATAATTATACAGAAAAAGTAAAAAATAAAGAAAATCAAAATAAATTATAAAAATCATTAAAAAGTCACAACTATAATTAAATAAACTTATTAATAAAATAAATATAATAATATTGAAAATAGAAAAATTCAAAAAATCAAAAAAAAAATCATTAAAAATTCAACAAAAACAAAAAAATAAAAACAATTACTAAATTATTTTATAAATAAAATAAATATAATAATACAAAAATATAACAAAATCATAAAAAAAATAAATCATAAATTCATTAAAAATAAAAAAGGAAAAGAAAATTAATAAAAATTATTTTATTAATAAAATAAATATAATAATAGAAAAATAGAAAAAAAATCATAAAAAGAAAAAAATTATAAAAGTCATTAAATTTAAAAAAAAAATCACAAAGTATTTCTATTGTTTTATTAGTAAAATAAGTCTAAAATACATAAATATAAAATCATAAAAAATCAAAACAAATCGTAAAAGTACTTGTTAAATAAGTTTAATGTTTAGAGTAGCTATAAACTGGTTATCTTCCAGCTATCATTAATATTCATTTTTTCCTTTAACAATCGTGAAATTTCCCAATTCCAGCCAATATACACACAAATAACAGAACAGATAAAAAAAAATCTAAAATAGCAGTCAGTCTCTCAGTTACGATTTATCTAATTCAAAATAGAAAAATTTATTATCTTAAAATGATTCTCATATACCAAATCAAAGCAAATAAATTAAAGTGCAAGTCTTTTAGCAGCTATTTACAAACCCTGTACTAATCTAGCTATAAAAATCCGGAAAATCTCCACGAATAAACACTAAACATTGAACTTATTTAACAAGTACTTTTATAATTTTTATATTTTCTGTATTTTATACTTATTTGTTAATAAAAAATATTAATCATTTTGTGATTTTTTCAGTTGTATGACTTTTTAATAAATTAGTAACTGAAAAAAGAATTTTCAAAATAAAAAAGGAAAAAAGTTTCTCAACTATACGAAATTTACACTAATATGGTGGAAACCATCTAATGTATAAAAATGTGTCAAGAACTACACGAAGTATATGTTAATACATGCCACATGTACGAAGTAAATGATATTATGGTGGCAACATCACAATCGGATTTAATTGTTCTTAAGCTAAGTTAATGGGGTCAATCCGTAATTTATGAAATTTAATAAACTTAATTGATTTTAATTATTAAAGTTAATAAAATTAATAAACTTAATAAACATAATATTTTTAAAAACTTAATAAAATTAATAAACTTAATAAACTTAATATTTTTTCTTAAACTTAATAAAATTATTAAACTTCATAAACTTAATAAACTTAACAAAATTAATAAGTTATTAAACTTAATATACTTAACAAACTTAATAAACTTAATGATTTATTAATTTTAATACATCTTATTAAGTTCTTAAAAATTATTATGTTTAATAAGCTAGAATCCTAAAACTAATAAACAAAATAATTTAATAAATTTATTAAGTAATAAGTTTAATAATTTAATAAATTTATTAAATTATTATGTTTATTAAGTTTGCTAAGTATATTAAGTTTAATAACTTATTAAGTTTATAAGTTATTAATTCTGTTAAGTTTATGAAGTTTAATAATTTTATTAAGTTTAATAATTTTTTAAGTTTTTTTAAAAAATTATGTTTATTTTTTGTTAAACTTAATAAATTATTAAACTTAATAAAATTATTAATTTAATAAATTATTAAACATAATAAACATAATATTTTTTAAAAAAACTTAAAAAATTAATAAACTTAATAAATTATTAAACCTAATAAAATTATTAAACTTCAAAAACTTAATAAACTTAACAAACTTAATAACTTATNATAAGTTATTAAGTTTGTTAAGTTTATTAAGTTTATGAAGTTTAATAATTTTATTTAAGTTTAATAAATTTATTGATTTTAATAAATTTATTAAGTTTAACAAAAAAAAATTAAATTTATTAATTTTATTAAGTTTTAAAAAATATTATGTTATTAAGTTTATTAATTTTATTAACTTTAATAATTAAAATCAGTTAAGTTTATTAAGTTTCATAAATTACGGATTGACCCCATTAACTTAACTTAAGAACAATTAAATCCGATTGTGATGTTGCCACCATAATATCATTTACTTCGTACATGTGGCATGTATTAACATATAATTCGTGTAGTTCTTGACACATTTTTATACATTGGATAGTTTCCACCATATTAGTGTAAACTTCATGTAGCTGAGAAACTTTTTTCCTAAAAAAAATTATAAACATATTTTTGTCATAAAAAGAATACTTTAAATGTAAATAGATGGTCGCAAACTATACTGTAACGAACAACTCAACGACAACGGCTGCAATAACGGCTGCAATTAATCGCTGACACTAGCGTCCACCAAACGAATAACTATCAGCGACATCAAGTCGCAGCCGCTGGTTGCTAATTCTGATCGCTGATGCTGGTGACCACCAAACGAACAGGGAGGGCCTGTCTGTCGTTTTCAGTGGTTTCTACTTTACCTATGTTTTCTAGAAAAAAACTGAAGCTCCTATTCTTCGCGACACTTGTGTGAGGACAAAGAAGCAAGTTTGTTATGATAATTTAAATAAAACAAACGAATGTTTGTCTATGATTCCTTGCATGGGGTCCATACGGTACCCATTCTTCTTGACTTCTTTTGGAGCTTTTTATTTTCCCACTATTGTAGACGATTTATGTGGACTTTTCTTTTTCTTGAAAACTCATAGGTGAAATGCCATGACTGATAATCAGTTTAGAAAAGCAGTAAAAATTGTTCCTTCATACAATGAAACAAAATTTACTTGTCTTGCTCGACATTTTGGTGAGAAAAGAGTTTTGCATCAGACATCATGGGTTGGAACCCTCAGCAACATGGACGTGTTGAAAGAAAGCATCGACACATTCTAAGTGTTTCCTAGCACTATTGTTTCATGAATTCAAGCTAAATTACCAGTCAAGTTCTGGGGAAAAGCTGTTAGTGCTGCACACTTCATCAATAGGAAGCCGACTCAGTTTCTGAAATCATCTTTACTAGTTGTTGAAATGTCATCAAGTTACGAGTCCTTTTACAACTTGCATTATTAGAGAATCCAACAAATGTATTTTCTGTTGAAGAAACTTGATGACTTTTACATCCTTGAAGGACGAGAATTACCGCTCAGCCTCAAAGTGTGGTAATAACAGAGAAAAAAACAGAGTGATTAGCTAAGTCGATCACAACAAAAGAAATCCAGTTTTTGCTTTGCTTTGATAATTTTGAGAACTCATGGGAGTTTGATTGGTTTTAAGTTTTAAGCTTCACAGGCTACTTATTCTCTCTGACAAATCTGAAAATCAAAGTTGATTTGTTCACATGTTTTTGCAATAAAGGTGTCTACGGAAGAATACTCTGATACCATTACCAATGGGAGGACCAAACACAGGTTTCTCTTGTAGTTCTTTGTTCACCATCATATCTATAGCTCTCAAAGACATGATCATGAGGATGTGCATACAAGAGGTTGATAAGTTAACGATCCCACAAATCGATTGAACCTGTATGCCGCCTTAGAGTCTATCCATTGCGTTTAGAAACCATAATCAATACATTAGATGTTTAACCCAATTCGAGATGAATTCCATAAAGAATAATATTCCCAAATGTGGGAAAATTAAGATGGATGATATGATTATATTTGGTTTGTAAGATTTTTATTACTCTAGTTATAAGGTTTTAATGTAAAACTTAATAACTATTAACCCCATATACAGTAGTAAGCATCTCTAAGAAGAAAAATAATGCTGCACTTAGAGAAAGAAAATGCCCATCTTTGAAGACTATTTTTGAGGTCTATTTTTGTGATAAAAACTTAATAGAAGACTATTTAAGAGAATTGCCCTAATCTTTATTCTGAAACGAAGTGTATATCTTAAAAGAAAAATTAAACACCTCTAAGAAGTAAAAAGCCAATACAAATGTTCTATGGACACAACAAGAGAAGCTCAAACTCAACGGCCGTGCGTTAAACCATTCACTGATACTCCAAAATAAAAAGAGAAACCATGGAAAACAAAACAAAACCTCGAAACGTGACTTACCTCTCTCTCTCTGTGTTTTGTAAACTGAAAGTTTCTATTGAGAAGAAACATAAGTACAACAAAAGCTGTTCTTGTATCAACGTTACTAATCCCCAAACTCCACAGCGCATTACCAAATATGAGAAGGTGGCGATGTTGATGATGTGAGTCAATGAATGGTTTGACTGGGAGAATGGTTCAGCTAGCCAAGGAGATCTTTGAACAGTGTAGGGTTCTGACTTGTTGGGTTCACACCCATTTGTCTAACAAGAGCATCTTTCTCGAGAGCTTCCTTTGAGTTTGGTCCTTTTGAGGTTTGGGACTGATATGTGCCTGGGTTTCCTTTGGAGCTATCAGACAGTTCTGATAAGAGAGAGTCAACACTGGTGGTTGTGGTCAGAGGCGCTGGATCTGAGTATAGTCCCATCACATCGGTTGAACCACCATCTTGGCTCGAAGAATCCATAAGCCCTTCCAGCTCTTTAAAAGGATCCGTTGCTGTTACACTTGTAGCAGTTGGCTCGCCAAAGTCGAGCAAGTCTGGTGGCGGCTGAACAGGGATTGGATTTTCCTTGGGGGGTTTGTTAGCTGTTCCTTTTGCGGGCTTGTGACCACCAGAAGATGACTTCCTATCAGATCTTGACGATGATGATCCACCAAACAAGGATGCAGCGAGTCTCTGTTTCTCAGGATCGATCTCGGGTTTCTTTGGTTCATAACTGCTTCGAGGTTTTGAGCTAGATGAGCCAACTCCACCATCCGAGTAAGTACTGGTACCATTTGCTGCTTGCGGAGGAGTAGAAGAAGCGGATGTGGACGACTGATAGCTGGGTCTACCCCATTTCTGTTTAACTCCATCCAGTCGCAGCTTGATTTCTGATGACTCTCGTTCAGGCACGGAAGAAGTTGAAACTGGCTGGTGTGCCTCGCTGTAATAAGAAGGCTCGGGTAATGGAACAAGCTCGGTCGAAGCTTGTGTTGGCACCGATGGCTTTGGACGTTCATAGGCTTCAAATCTAAGAGCATGAGATGGAACTTCATGATGATCTTGGGAATGGTAATCAGTTGTTTCCAACATACCAGCGCGCTCTCTCTCAGAGATATAAGGTTGCGCTCCACTCTCAATAGCTTGTTGGATGTAGCCATTGAGAAATGAAAGATCCTTATCAACCTAAATTCAGATAACAAGACTGTAAGATTTAGGAAATCCACGTTACAAAGGAATGCATGAAGAGAAAAGGTTACCTCAATGTCTTCACAACTAGCATCTAAAGGTAGTATACTCTCCACAGCACGAGCATCTAGAGAAAGAAGAGCCTGAAGTTCATATGCACGTTGCTGCAGATCTGTTGAATGTGAAGCAAGTAGCTCCTCGATCAGAGATTGGCACTGCATTAATAAACTAATCAGTCCATGACACATCAGGCTATATAGATCGTATTTTAGATTCCAGAAACGTCTAAAGATACAGACCTCTGGCAAAACATCCACCTTTCTCCCAGATGCAATTTCAAATGCATATATCTTCATCAGTGCAGAAACAGCATATCCCTTCAAAAAGAACAGAAAACAATTACCATTTTTCAAGCAGTAAAAATGGACTGCGGTAAGATGTAAAACCACCACCTCATGTGTACATGTACTAGTAAAGAACCCTGATCAGACATCTATAAATAACAAAGTTGTTGATTTATTACACTGACGAGTTAGCATGTAATGCGTTAGTCACAAATGCATTGCATTCAGTCTTCACTATGTTGTCCCTATGAAGCTAACATGAACGGAGATCTCAAAGAGAACTCGAGTCATACAAGAAGCTACAGGATAAATAACTAGGAAGGAAAAGGTTTCTAGATGCATCAATTAAATGTTGCCGAGCTACCTTAACAGTTTCATCACTTGAGTATGCATCAGCCACATCGCACAGCTTTCCACTGATATAGGAGGCAGAATACTTCCCGTCAGCTGTGCCATATTCTCCCAACACCCAAGAAATGACCTGGATATTAAACCCAAAATTGAGAAGCATATATTTGATGTGCAAAAACGGCAAGCGGAGAGGTCATAAAACAAAAGAAACCTGAAGAAACAGGGATGGGAGCTTTGGCTCGCTGATAATCTGCAAGTACGATTCTACCTGCATCGAGAAAATCACATTCATAAGCGCAATAGAAAAACAGAGTATTTAAACCAACGGAGTTACTCCTAACTTTAATATTAACATTTGAGATACCAAAACTAGAACAACCCATTTCTTTGTACACGAGCGAAATCAGAACGAACACAAAGGGAATGAACAACATACAGCTGACAATCTAAGCTTGCTGTCTGCATCGTCATCGTCCTCTCCGAATCCTTCAGCAATCAAACGCATCAGATTATGTGCCACCTTAATATTTACGAGATCTCCTGCATGCTCGAAGACTTTGTTCATGATCTGCAGTATGGTAGATTTTAAATTTCTGTCACCCAAAACAGAGTATATAAGTAGGCAGTGTCCAAGAGAAGGTCGGCTTGCTACCTGGATAAACCATTGATTGCTCGGAGCGAACTGTTCGGCCAACTCAACACAACGAGATGCTATCTCAGTTTTGTAATGATTGTCATTGATACTGATCATGTAATCAATCATTCGGTCTACAATCACTTCAACATTAGAGGACTTGGTCATTTTGTACAACAATTCAAAAGTTTTCCTCTTTAGCGTATCATCTGGATCCTGTCAAAAAGTAACAAGGAAAACATCAGGCACCAAAAATGAACGACTGCTGACATGAGAAAAAACAACTAAATGAAGTTTCCTTTATATTAGCTCACCTCCAAACAATCAATCACAGCAAGTTGGTGCTGCTCAGCAATGTCAGGGCTTATTTTTATGAGTCGACCAAGACCATCAATCCCCATGTATTTCAGATTGTGACTATCACTCTACAAATAGTTACCACAGGATTTAGATAGAGTCATAAGATAAACACATACATGTCAGAAAGACCAACCTTCAAAAACTTGGAGATAGCATCAGCAGCAGCTTCTAAGAGTTTGGGGCTTGGAATTATACAAGAGATGCAGCGAATACACTCATAAAGGATGGCATTTCCTATATTGGTAGATGAATCACACTTTCTGAACAAATCTCCAAGGACCATATACATGATTTCACTGGCACTCTTATCACCACTACCCAGCAGAGCCATTATCTTCAGCAACTTGATCTAAAAGACATAAACTTGATCAGAAATTGTAAGAGTTAAAGAGAAAACACACACACATAGGAGGCCGAACCTGGATGAAGGGTGCAGGCATCTGATGGTAGTCGTAACTCTTTGGCAACCTCCTCTCAGTGACCTGCTTGAGAATGCTGACGAAACTACTAACCAAATCCTTATAGGAAGCAACATCTTCACTAATGAGATCAAAGAGAGGACAAAGCGTGGCACCCATCACTCCAGGATCATTATCACACAACCTCTTTCTGAAATTGGAGATCAAATGCGAAACGGAAGAAGGAGACTTGCGATGAAACCTATGCAAAGCCATGATGGCCTTCTTCCTCACAGCTTCCTTGTGGTGATTAAGCAAGTCAACCACCTGAGGCAAAACCGCCGGTATGGTCTCCTCATTGATCAACCTGCATATGGCATTAAGGGCCGCGCAAACAACAAGATAGTTATCGGACCTGAGATCTTTCTGGATGGTGTTGACGATAAGGATGATGAGATCGTGGTCCTCGTTGAGAAAGAGCGTAACTGCCAAGTAACCAGTACGCTTGAGGAGGAGATTGTCGTCATGAGTCATCTTAACGGCGTGAATGTAGCCGAAAGAAGCGTCGTGACCTAACATCTCGATGTAAACGAGGCGGAGAATGTACTCTTTCATCTTCCTCTTGGGGATATCTGGCTCGAGGAGCTTTCGTTTCAGTATGTCGATCTCGCTCACCACGATTCGATCTTCCTCGGCTTTGGATCGAGCCTCTCCGATTGATTTGACCAGATCGAGAAACTCCTTCGACTGACCGAACCCTCCTTGCGATCCCATCGCTAGCTCTCTCCCTATTGTCTTCAGCTGCTCCATCTCTCGATTGAGCGATTAACTACGAACGGAGATTGGATTTGGATTCCGATTGCCAAGTTTCTTCTCTCTCCTTCTTTATGGTTTGGTTCCCGTGAGCGTTCGGCGATAATAGAGCTGGCTCAGATCTGGAAGGTGAAAAACGTGAAACAGATTTTATTTTAGTAGAGTCTTGTCGCCTTTAGCTCTCTATACCCAAACCAGGTGGTCATTTGATTGCTAAACCAACACGCGTGCCTGCCTAATGTCGGATTTACGGTTTCAACCTTGAGTTCTTTAACCGGTATTTGGTTTGGTATTGGTTTACCTTCTACAGTTTTATGAAAAAGTGAATTATACAAAACCATATAATATCTGAAACCTTTCTTAAAATAATGTGAAATTATATTCAACTAGGGAGTTGTTCGCGTTTTGTGCAGGGTTGATGACTTGTATTTATGTTTTTATGAGAGATTTGTTGTAACCTGATTTTAAGAGATTATGGTCCTCATTCTCTAACAAAATTGTTTTACATAACTTTATTTATTTAGGATGTAGATGTGGTGTATGGAATATATTTTTGCAAATGTACTTAATTTTTTTCCCTAATTGGTGAACATATGACTCGCTGATTTTATTTTCTATTTTGCGTAATTTTTTTATGTATTTACATTGTGGAGATGTTTTGCTATATTTCAGGTCTGTCAAGTGGTGGAGAAATCGTTCGAGGAAAAAATAGTGATTCTCAATGACCTCAAGTAGTATTGTGTAACATTTGATAGTTTATGATGGTTGCCTGATAGATAAATTTGAAACAATTGTCGATATGCATTTCTATCATTGCATTGGAATGATAGTTTAGGTGTAAAGAAACCAACATGTTTCATTGTGATATTGTGTGAAGTATGGACCCCTGTTATTATTTATCTATTGTTGATAGTTATTTGTCCTTGACGTCCAATGGGTATTGGTGACAGAGATGTGGTGTTTGATAGGCTGAAGCTTTAAGCTCTTGTTCTAACCCTCCATGAACTGGAGTTTGGTTTTTCGTAGCTGCAGGAAGCTTTTTTCTTCCCATAGAATGCAGTGGTGTCTTCTACATAATAGATGTGAGATGGAGAGAATTTACAAAGACATCATTATATACATGAATCCAAACGATTTCCTATGTTAAAGAGTCTATTTAATTTGCCAAAACTTATTAGGAATTAAAGACCTGATAAAGGATTAACAATTACACAAAATATAATCAGGAACGTGCCTGAACGAATGCTTTGAGGTTTGATCATGTGTTATGCATGTTTATAAGTTATGAAGATCATATGTAAGAGATAATGGAAATAAGGTTTCGCTTCATGGGAGAAGAGCACCAAGATCTATTGTTAATAGGGAACATTAGGAACATGAAACTGAATCACCGAATGCTTTGACCATTGGTAAAAAAAAAAAGTTACGGAAGAAAGCTTTGTTGGTTGGGTGAAGAGAGGCTAGATTTGTTGTTTCCTATTGTTTGTGTCTTTGTACTCTCTTTTTTTTTACTGACTTCCCCATTGTAGTGTTGTTGGTTGGGTGAAGAGAGGCTAGATGTGTTGTTTCCTATTGTTTGTGTCTTTGTACTCTCTTTTTTTTTACTGACTTCCCCATTGTAGTGTTGGTCGGATTGTCCTTGTGAAATAACAAAAATCTGATTCTCAGTATGCTACATTAGTAGTTTGTGTAAGGGGATTGTCTCTTTTACTAACCATGCAAAATATTAAAGAACTATGGTTTTTCGTTTTAATTTTTCATGCTGAATGTGGACTCCAGCAAGAGTATTTGGAAAATAATAAATATATAATATCAAAAACTGCAAAGTCTAACAAAAAAAACAACTGCAAAAGTCTATTAAGCAACAAAACCAAAAGGGAGACAAATGTTGAACTATACATGATACTAAGTGTTCTAACCTTTATTTGAAAAACATAAAATGAGTGAAATAAGTCAAAGACAGGGAGAAACGATAGATATGTTCATGTATAGTGCTCAATTCAGGAAACTAAACATTTCGGACCTTCTTGGATGGGTTCCCTGGAGCACAATCTATTTGTAGTTTCAATAGAAACAACTTTGGCAGTGCATAGAAATTCGACAATCTGTGTATGAGTTACATGGGTTCAGATTAAGGGGAAGGTTGTATGGAGGAAAACATACTTGTGGGGGAAAGCTCAGAACGTAGGCGTTCAACTCCGCTACTAATACAGTCTCCAGCTTCTTCACACCCCCATATCCCATACTTTTGGAGTAGTTACTGCTGGCTGTGTCACATAACCTGCCACGTGGGATGAGAATAGACCATGAGAAAGAGATATGTTAACATGTGCTAACTTCTGCATTACAATTATGGGCCTTGTTCATCAAATAAACTATGACTTGCAACTACCTCCTTACCAAAATAAAAGTTTCCCAGAAGTTGCATTCATGAACATACGCACCTGCATTACATGTTTGGGAAGTGTTACTTGAATTAACCATGCTATTTTTGAATCCCCACCGGCATTGCAAACTTGAGCACATGCCTCGCACCACCATGGCTGGGAATATTTCTAACATCGAGCATATTTACAAACTGGGACTGCATGTTTTGGAGGAAGAATGAGATTGAAGACCTTACCCTAGATAAAGATCCTTATCCATGGATTATCTGGTACTTGTGGAAGGCCCGAAATGACACATTCTTCAGAGGTATCTCAAAAGATACGAATAAGTTAATTACACATATAGAAAGTGAATGCAACGCATGGTTTGAAGCAAACAAAAAAGTCCACGGAGGTGAACGAAGCAGCAGATACAATACGCATATCCTAAGCTTGCAAAATATTTGTTTAGTGGATGGATCATGGACATACGAAACACATCGCAGTGGATATGGTTGGGTTTGGAGAGATGAGTCAGGAAATGATCAAATCTTAGGACTAATGAACAAATAAAAGCATACATCTTCTTTGAACGCAGAAATGAAGGCATTGATTTGGCCGATGGAAAGCATGATTCAAAACACCGACTACCAGCATTTTGGGATGAATTGCAAGAATGTATTGTCGATGATTCAGGGCCCAAAAGAATGGTCGAGTTTGTCCACAGAGCTAGGATACTTTGCTTCATTGAAGAGTAGATTTTCATACTTCAAGGTCTCCTACATACCAAGAACTCAAAACCGGACTGCATATGGTTTAGCTAGGATTACTCGTTATTTTTTATCGTCTGTTGTCTTTGTTGGTTGTTCTATTCGAGTCTGGATTCCCAGACCACCTCAAACTTGAGTAAAAGACAATTTCATAACTATTAATGCATCACAAAATGAGTTTATAGTTGAGTTTAAATCATTTGTGATGATGATTAATATATCATTTATAAGAATTTAAAGTCATTTATATATTGAATTTATAATGGTTTATAAAACATATATAATATTTTATACTTATATAAATATTTATTAAAATATTTGTAAAGTTGAAAATCATCAATAATGAATATTGTATCTTTCACAAGATTTTTTATTTTTGAGAAAGGAATTATCAAACGTCCTCAGCCATGGTGATTACAAAAGCCCAGAGGATTATGAACAGTCTTAGGATTATAAGCGATAATCGGGCTCTTAGATTAAAAAAAAAAAAAGACAAAACAAGGGTCTCTAGTGAGTTATTCTTGGGTTCACCCCTAAGATGAACCTCTAGATACACCATCTAATAGAATTGTATTATTTTTGTGAAGTGTTGTCGTTTCAAGTTGAGACTCAAAACGGGTTTGATATGGGCCTTTATATCTTGGGCTTAATCTCAAAAGCCTGAAGGCACACATTAATCAAAACGTTGCGTTTTGTGGTGGTTACAGATTCTGTTACGACTTCGTCTTCTTCATAAAGAGAGAGAAGGTTGTTACAGAGGTTTGTTACAGAAAAATACAATCGAGAAAAGGGAGAGACGATTACAGCTGGGTGAGAAAGAGAGATCAAGATAGAGAGATCCTGAAGTCTTCATAGCTCTTGCGATCACTCCTCTTTCTCCGTTTCAGGCTACTAGTCTTCGGTATCGGAAGGCTCAGAGACAGACAGTGAGTCGTCCTCGTCGTAGTCGCTGTGATAGTCTTCTCCGGTGAGCGTCTTGTGTACGAGCTTGTAGTAACTGCACAAGAGAGAAACGATATCATTCTCGGTATCATATCCATTGTTGTATCTCATTGATCAATAGTGGAAAGCTTGAGAGTTTTGATCTCTCCCCAGTCAGTAGGAAATGAAGACTGGGTTAACAAATTGTCTTGTGTTCTTGATTACCTAAACCTAGAACTAATTGCAAATCAATCAATCACAAAGAAGCGTAGCAAATAATCTAGGTCAAATTGAATCTATGTTCTTAACAATTGGTATCAGAGCCAGGTTATCGGCTCTGAGATTATGGATTTGATCTGTTGGTGTTCGTCTTGCTTGCTGTGGTATTCTGTGATTGTTGATAGGTCTCGATGGAGTCGGTACGTACGAAGTTCGAGATGGAGAAGTTCGATGGTTCTGGTGATTTTGGGATGTGGAAGTTTAAGATGCTAATGCAACTTGAGCTTCAAGGTCTTGGTAACATTCTTAGTGAAGATGTTATAAAAGGAGTGAAGGGAGAAGAAGACTCAGGTTCAGAGACTGAAGTTGAAACTAAGAAAGATCCGCTTGCTAAGGAAAAAGATATCCGTGCAAGGAACTTGATATGTTCGAGCTTAACCAATATGGTTTTGAGGAAAGTCATGAAAGAAACAACAGCTTTAGGAGTTTGGAAAGCTCTAGAGGGAGATTATCAGACTAAGACTCTACCGAATCGGATTTATCTAAAGCAAAGTTTTGCTAGTTACAAGATGGTGGAGAGTAAGAGTATTGAGGAAAATCTAGACATCTTCTTAAAGCTTGTTGATGATCTTGCAAGTTTGAACATACAAGTTTCAGATGAGGATCAAGCTATTCAGATTCTTACGAGTCTTCCGCCTCAGTATGATTCACTTGTGCATACTTTGAAGTATGGAAATGGAAAGGAGACTTTGACAGTGAAAGAAGTAACTACTTCTGCATATGCCAAAGAAGCTGAGTTGAAGGAAAAAGGTCTTACTGGTAAAACGAGGTCAAGTGCTGAAGGTCTGGTGGTAACCAGAGGAAGAGGCGATAAGCGAAGTGGAGGAAATGGGAAGAACCGATCTAAAAGCAAAGATTATAAAGAACATAGGTCAAAGTCAAGACCTAAGTATCCTACTAAGTCTAAAGAGTGTTGGATTTGTGGGAAGGAAGGTCATTTCAAACGAGATTGTCCAAATAGGAAAGACAAAACTTATGAAACAGCTAATGTTGCTCATGAGAAGGAGCTTCCTATGATTCTCACAGCTAGCGTTCATGAGACTAAAGATGAGTGGGTTCTAGATTCGGGTTGCTCTTTCCATATTACTCCTAATAAGCATGTCTTATTTGATCTCGAAGAATTGGAAGGTGGAAAGGTTCTAATGGGAAACAATACTACCAGTGAGGTTAAAGGAATTGGAAAACTTAAGATTGTAAATCCTGATCAGTCTACTGTTATTCTAACAGATGTCAGGTATATGCTTACCATGGGAAGGAATCTAATTTCTTATGGTCAACTCGAGAAACATGGGTGCAACTATGAGGGTAGTAATTACAAGGTTACATTCTTTAAGCAAGGAAAGAAGATCTTATCTGGGTGCTATAAGGATGGATTGTATTATCTTCAAGGAGTGGTTGTTAATGCGGAAGCTAAAGTTGCTAGAGCAGAAATCAATATGACCAATCTTTGGCAATCTAGACTTGGTCATATGAGTTTGAAGAACATGAACGTGCTGATTAAAAAGGGTTATCTTGATACTAAGGAAGTTCATACTCTGGATTTCTGTGAAGAGTGTGTCCTAGGGAAAGCTCATCGTCAACCTTTTCCTACAGCTAAACATAATTCTGAAGCTATTCTTGACTATGTTCATTCGGATCTATGGGGATCACCAGCTAATGAAGAGAGCTTATCAGGCTGCAGGTACTTCTTAACAATGATAGACGATTATTCTAAGAAGATCTGGATAAGGTTTCTAAGAAGCAAGGATGAAGTTTATGGCAACATAGTGGAATGGAAAGTTTTGGTTGAAAATCAAACTGGCAAAAAGATTAAGTGCTTACGTACTGATAATGGTCTGGAGTTCTGCAACACCTTAATGGATAAAATGTGTAAGGATTCTGGTATTAAACGTCACAAGACTTGTGCGTATACTCCTCAGCAAAATGGAGTTGCAGAAAGAATGAATCAGGTGTATGTTGGCTGAATCTGGTTTGGAAAAGAAGTTTTGGGCTGAGTCTGCTTTTACTGCTGTGTATCTGATTAACAGGACTCCAAGCGCTGCGATTGAGTTTAAGATACCAGAAGATGTGGTATGGGGTTAAGGTGGAGTATGGTCATTTGAAGAGATTTGGTTGTGTGGCCTATGTTCACACGGTACAAGACAAGATGAGTCCTAGAGCAGTCAAAGGAATTTTCATGGGGTATCCTCAAGGTACTAAGGGTTATCGGGTATGGCTTCCAGAATCAGGAAAATCAACAATCAGCAGAAACGTTGTGTTTGATGAAGAGAAGCTCTATTGGAAATCTAAGGAAGAAAAGGTGAAAGGTAAAAGGAAGGTATCTTTCAGTCCAGATTTGATAAAAGGTCCTACGAGTTCAGTTGAAGGTGGAGCTTCATCATCATCTACTGTTTCAAGTGAAAGCTCAGATTCCGAGTCAGGTCAGGAAAATGAAAACATTGAAGAGTCTTCTACAAGAGAGAGTTTACAGGATTATCTACTTGCTCGGGATAGAGTTAGAAGGACTACGAAGCTTCCAGCAATCTTTGAAAGTGGAGACTTTGTAGCGTATGCTTTGAGTAGTGCCGCAGATATTGACATTACAGAACCTAAGTCATACTCAGAAGCTAGAGTGAGTAAAGATTGGGAAAAGTGGTATAACTCTATGAAAGAGGAGAAGGCATCTCTGGACAAGAATGGAACTTGGGTTGTTGTTGATCGTCCTCGGAAACAACGAGTTGTTGGCTCTAAATGGGTGTATAAATATAAAGAAGGAATTCCTGGGGTTGAAGATCCAAGATACAAGTCTCGGTTGGTTGCTAAGGGTTTTACTCAAGTTGAAGGAGTTGATTATAATGAGATATTTGCTCCAGTGGTGAAACATGTGTCAATAAGGATACTTTTATCGTTTGTTGTTAACTACGATGCAGAGCTAGAGCAGATGGATGTAAAGACAGCCTTCTTACATGGGAACTTAGATGAGACTATCTACATGGATCAACCAGAGGGATTTATCAAGAAGGGAGATGAGGGAAAAGTTTGCTTATTGAAGAAATCTCTCTACGGTTTAAAACAGTCACCTAGGCAGTGGAATTTGAGATTTGATACGTTTATCAAGGATAAGGGATTCACGAGATGTATCAAATATCCTTGTGTGTATTTTAAAGGAAAGGGAGCTGAGGATAGCATATATCTGCTGTTATATGTGGATGACATGTTGATCGCGGCTAAGGATAAGAAGAAGGTATCAAAGCTCAAAGAGGTTTTAAATCGAGAATTTGAAATGAAAGATTTAGGGCCAGCTACTAGTATACTTGGAATGGATATTCACAGAGACAGAGAGAAAGGAATTCTAAAGCTATCTCAAGAGAGGTACGTCAGACAAATTCTGAAGACATTTGGAATGGAAGATAGTAAGCCAGTGGTTACGCCCATTGGCTCTCAGTTTCAACTCAAGAGTTTAACTCCAGAAGAGTGGAAACGAGAAGAAGGTTTAATGGATTCAACTCCCTATGCAAGTGCAGTAGGGAGTCTGATGTATGTAATGATTGGGTCAAGGCCAGATTTGGGTTTTGCTGTGGGTTTAGTCAGCAGATTTATGTCTAAACCAGGAAGAGATCATTGGGAAGCTGTTAAATGGATAATGAGATATCTTCAGGGTGCTTCAGATGTTTGTCTACACTTCTCAAAATCTGAACATTTTGAGGTGGAGGGTTTTAGTGATTCGGATTATGCCACTGACCGTGATAAGAGAAGGTCAGTGACAGGATATGTTTTTCAGGTTGGAGGTAATACAGTTAGCTGGAAATCTACACTGCAGCATGTTGTTGCATTATCAACTACAGAGGCTGAGTATATGGCTCTATCAGAAGCTACAAAGGAGGGTTTATGGTTAAGGGAGTTTCTTGGTGAATTGGGGTTTAATTCTTCATTTTTCAGGTTGCATTGTGATTCGCAAAGTGCAATATGCCTAGCTAAGAATGCAGTGCATCATGACAGGACTAAACATGTGGCTAACAAGATTCATTTCATCAGAGACATTGTGGATTTCGGTCTAGTTAAGATTCACAAAATTCATACTACCCTAAATCCGGAAGATATGCTAACTAAGTGTTTACCTGGTAATGCGTTCGAGAAGTGTCTCGTAACACTTGGGGTCATCGCCTGATCGTGCTAGAAGGTACTCCGAGATGGCTCTGTTGTTTGGTCGTCTCATCAGAAGGGAGTACATGAAACAACGAGAGCAAACTTGTTAGTGGTTTGATCTTGGTAAACAACAAGAAGCTAACAACAGAAGTTTAAGAAGGTTTGGAGACTTACTCAGGGGTTTCTTGGTTTTCTCCGAAAAGATTCAAGCGTCTGTTATCTGCATAAGAAGGTGGTTCTTATCAGGTTTGTTGTCAGCTGTTTTGAATTATCAGCAGATGTTGGAAGATGATACTTACAGATCTCGAGAGCAGTGAGTTGTGGCTGTTCATCTTCTGGAATCTGAAGGATCTGATTTGGTTGCATCTCGACTGGTGTTTGAGTTACTGGAGGTTGTTCTGGGATTTTGAAATCGTCGGGAAGGGTCAAAGTTGGAGACTTCATCATCTCAGAGTAGATGAGAAGTTCAGGGCTTTGTATGGGTGTTGGATCTGGACTTCTATCGAAGGTTATTGGAGGAGGTTTGGGTTCGTCATTTGAGTCAGATTGACTTTGAGTTCCAGTAAGGCTGTGCGTTGGTGAGTTTGACATGGTTTGATTTGTTGCTGTCGGAAAAGTTTGGGGATTAGGTTTTGTTCTTCAGACTAGACAACGACAAAGGTGGAGATTTGTGAAGTGTTGTCGTTTCAAGTTGAGACTCAAAACGGGTTTGATATGGGCCTTTATATCTTGGGCTTAATCTCAAAAGCCCGAAGGCACACATTAATCAAAACGTTGCGTTTTGTGGTGGTTACAGATTCTGTTACGACTTCGTCTTCTTCATAAAGAGAGAGAAGGTTGTTACAGAAAAATACAATCGAGAAAAGGGAGAGACGATTACAGCTGGGTGAGAAAGAGAGATCAAGATATAAAGATCCTGAAGTGTTCATAGCTCTTGCGATCACTCCTCTTTCTCCGTTTCAGGCTACTAGTCTTCGGTATCGGAAGGCTCAGAGACAGACAGTGAGTCGTCCTCGTCGTAGTCGCTGTGATAGTCTTCTCCGGTGAGCGTCTTGTGTACGAGCTTGTAGTAACTGCACAAGAGAGAAACGATATCATTCTCGGTATCATATCCATTGTTGTATCTCATTGATCAATAGTGGAAAGCTTGAGAGTTTTGATCTCTCCCCAGTCAGTAGGAAACGAAGACTGGGTTAACAAATTGTCTTGTGTTCTTGATTACCTAAACCTAGAACTAATTGCAAATCAATCAATCACAAAGAAGCGTAGCAAATAATCTAGGTCAAATTGAATCTCTTTTGATGTTTAATTTTCTGTTTTTATGTTTGTGGAATTTAATATAACCATAATCTAATACTTAAAGCAAATCAGAATTCCTTATTTTTAAAATTATTTAAAAAACAATTTCAGTTTATCATCCAATCAATCTATGGCATAAATTATTTAAAGTTTATAAAATATTTTAATTATTGTAAATATTGATATGTGTTCATAAGCTTTCAAAAATTTATTATTACTTATGTAATTTAGAATCAGACACTTTAGTTTTTATTTTTTTCGTTCTAAGCACAAAAAATCTTAAAATACATAATCTTACTAAGATATACTTATATTTCGTAGATAACAACCAACATAAATGTAAATAANTTTTTCGTTCTAAGCACAAAAAATCTTAAAATACATAATCTTACTAAGATATACTTATATTTCGTAGATAACAACCAACATAAATGTAAATAAAATAATTAATCAAAAATTTAAGATATTTAGAATAAAAAAGATTATAGTTGAATTCATAGAATAGAAAGAATCCAATATATATATATATATATATATATATATATATATATATATATATATCCAAATGATAATACTGACTAAATATAATATATATATAAAATTATAATAACTAAAATATATAATATTATTAATACAAATTATACATACAAACTAGAAATTAATATAAAATTTAAAGTAAATATCAATCAACTATTATAATATATTTATTTCTTAAATATTTAAGCCCGTGCATGAGCACGGGAAAATCACCTAGTCAATCAATCACAAAGAAGCGTAGCAAATAATCTAGGTCAAATTGAATCTATGTTCTTAACAATTTTATATTTGATATCTTTTAAAAAAAAGAAACAAAATCTTGTTAAATTATATTACGCTATTAAAAATAAAAATAGAAAAAATTTAATTAATAAAAACGAAAATAATTTTCTTAAAGAAAATATTTTAAGATTAATCCTAAACCCTAAACTCTTGCGTAAATCATAAATCATTGGATAACTTTTATAAAAAAAAATATTCTAACACTAAAACACTAAACCCTAAACTCTAAACTCTTGGGTAAATCATAAACACCAAACCCTAAACTCTAATCCTAAACCTTAACACTAAACACTAAACCCTAAACTCTAATCCTAAACCCTAAACTCTTGGGTTAATCATAAACACCATAGTTATAAAACACTATAAGATTTATCGAAAAGTTTATAATTTATCCAGGGGTTTAAGATTAGAATTTAGGGTTGAATGTTATAATATTTTCTTTAAAAAGAATTATTTTCATTTTTATTAATTATTGTTATTTTATTTATTTTGTATTTTTATTTTTAAAAACATAATAAGATTTATTTCCATTTTAACAATATATCAAATATGAAATAATGCAATTTTATTGGATGGTTAACCTAGAGATTCATCCAAGGGGGTGAATCCAAGAATAAGTCGTCTCTAGTTGCTGAAAGGAGATCAAAAACGATTAACCCACAGAATTAGAGTCACTAGGCTCGAATGACCAAATTCATTTTTATTATTTAAGCAGATGCAGTAACCTAATGTTATCATATCTCTGTTTCTATTATCATAACTAATAAAAAATTCCCTGACAAAAAAAAAACTAATAAAAATCTATATGATTTTTTTTCCACCACACCAAAATGTTAATGTATAGCACATTGTGAAGATGACAAAATAAATACAAAAACTTCCTATGTCATTTCTTATAAACATATTAACATATTCACTCATTTTCCACATATCACCTTCTTATATCTCATCACTACAAAATACAATAGCCTAGAATTGTGTTTGGATGAATTGGCTTAAAATTCAAAAAGAATGCTGAAATTAGCAAATTACCTATGATGAGACAAGTTTGGTGTCTATCAACAAAGACATCATGGTGTAGAATTTAGGGTATCGGTTTAATTAGGGAAAAAAATTGTGTGTACAGGGTGCAATTTAACAAAAACATTTTACACAATTACTGACATCAACCCACATAATCAACCATTTTTTTTGTGTGCACAAAATCAAGAGATAATTTGTAAATTACCCTATTATCAGTTTGATATTTGAAAATTACCTCTTTTATTTTATTTTTTGAAATATAAACCTTATTCAATGTGAATTTACATTTTTATCCAAATTGGATATTTCAATAACTAAAATAAAATTCGAAATTAATAATAATATGGGGAATTATTAATAGTTAACACAAGTATGTATGTGAAATAAATATGGTCTTTTACCAATTTTTTTTTTTTAAAAATAGCAAAGATATTCAAAAATAAAACAAATTGTGATTTGTGTTGACTTTATCATGAAGTTTATATGATTTTTTTTTATTTTCTTAATTATATATAAACAAATTCACGTATTCTCTACAAAAATATTCATTCTTCCTAAAATTCATTATATCTACCGAATGAGTTTTTAATGACTGCTAACATTTGTTATAATGTTTTTTTGATTTTGAATATAATATGGTTAAAGTTTAATTTCTACATCGACATATTCTATATATTATTCCCTATATTAGTTTCATACACAATATGGGAAAATATTGTGTAGATTCTCTAACAAATATTTCTACTTTGTTTCTCTATCTATTTTTTTTTCTTTTTTAAACATTTAAAAAAATATATTAAAAATTAATGAATAATTAAGATTGGGAAATTAAGTAAATTTACATATTCCCTCCGTTTCAAAAAGTTAAACGTTTTAGTTTTTCACACATATTAAGAAAAACATAAAATTTTGATTACCAATGCATCATTTATTATAGATAACAAATCCCTATATTTTTAACCAATATAATTTTAATAAACACAATTATTTTTTTTTTGGAATCTACAATTTTTCATTAAATTATACATTGAAAATGTAAAAAATACATGTTTTGAAACAAATATTATTTCTAGAATGTTCATCTTTTCGAAACGGAGAGAGTATACATCCCCTATATATTATTTGTGAAGTGATTTTGCCACATGTCCTCTCTAGAATCATTTTCACAAAAAAATGATGACATGTCTACTAGAATTGATGACATGGCATATGATTAAATATAACATGGACAATTGCATTTAATGTTTATATATATATATTTGGAAAACTTTATAGAATATGGTAACAACTCATATATTACATTTAATGTCGATTTATATTTTTGAAAATATTTTAAAAATATGGTAATAACTAATAAATAATCATTAAAATAAATATATACCAATATGGCACTAAATATTTCGAAAATATCATTTAATTATATATTTTAAATCTATACAATTTTATTACAAAAATTTCAAAAATGCATTTTTGAAAATTATTAAAATTTAATCCTTAAATTATTAATGTCTTATATATTTAAAATTTTAATAAATATTGTCTAATTTTAATTTTTGACAATTATAAAATTTTCTACAAATTTATTTAATATGTTTAATTAAAATAAATAGATAAAAAATATCTAAGATTATAATTTTAAATATATACATGCATATTCTTAAATATAATTTAAAATAAACAAAAATATTTTTATATTACTTTTTATGTTTGATTAAACAAATATTTGTATTAAAATAGCGATAAGAAAAAGAACTCATAAATTATCATTAAGATAATAAATAATATAATAGTAGAAATATAAATATAATAATATTACAAATATTGAAATATTTTTAAGTGTACTTTTATAATTATATATTTTTATTAATATTTTTTTCAAAATTTTATGCAGTTTTTTTTAAATTAAAATTTTCTAATCCCAATACCATTAGTTTTATTTATAAAATCTATAAATTTTAGAAATATTATTTAGTTTTATATTTCGATAATTATATATCTAACAAAATTTTCTCTTAATAGTATAGAATCTGATTTAATATAATTTAACCAAAAGATAAAAGATACATATATATTATTAAATATAAATTTAAGAAAAAAATTTTAAGATAGACCTAAAAAAAATTTTTAATCACAAATATAGACCTTAAAATAAAAATGACCAAGATAGACTTAAATGTTTTATCAAAAATAAGTAAATATACACTTATATCCTTTGGGTTAACTAATCGTAAACCTTTTTGTTTGAAGTTCAGGAGTGGGGTTTTGGGGATAGGATTACAATTTTTTTTTAAAAATGAAATTTTCAAAATAAAAAATGATGTTGTGGTCATTTTAGTTTTAAAATCTATTTTTGTGAAAAAAAACTAAAAAAGTTCTATTTGAGAGAACTATCATATATTTAAATAAAACTGTTTATTTTCTCTTAATTTTTACATATAATTAATGTAAAGTTAATAATATAATAAAATAATAAATTTAAAAATTAACTAAATTTTATTTTTAAATATAAATTTATTTTTAAAACTGTTATTTCTGCACATGGTGCAGGAAGCCACCTAGTAAATATATATTTCCAAAAGCTTAAAATAAAGATGTATTATTCAAATTATAATCTCATTTAAGTGCATTTTCCCTAATTTCTCCCATAATCAACCATTTTCTTGTCATAACAAAATAAAAGATATTTCACGTCCCGCGTTTTATGCAGATACGAAAATCAAATTTGAAACCCTAGTTAGATCTCTAAGCGTGTATATTATATCGACGGCCAGACCAAAAGATTGAAGAGAGAGGGAGAGAGAGAGGGAAGGAAACAAAAAAAAAAGATACAAACTACGAATCTAATCTCTCCTCGCTGCGTATAAACCCTAAAATCAGTGATCAATTTCGGATGGCGAATAACCCTAGAGTTTTCCTCGATATTGCCGTCAGCTTCAAAACGGTTGGTCGGATCGTGATAGAGCTCTTCGCTGACACGAACCCAATTACGGCGGAGAACTTCCGGGCTCTGTGTACCGGGGAGAAAGGCATAGGGGAGTCTGGTTTTCCACTCCACTACAAGGGGTCTATCATCCACGGTATAGTCCCAGATGATAGTTGGTATGGCGGGGATATCACTCAGGGGAACGGATTTGGAAGCGAATCCATCTACGGCAACCAATTCCCGAAGGAGGACTGCATCAGGAAGCACGACCGTCCAGGTATCCTCTCTATGCGCAACTCTGTTGGACACCCCTACAGATCTCAGTTCATGCTCCACATGAAGGAGTCCCCGAACTACGACGGCCAGCGCATCGTCTTTGGTCAAGTTGTGGATGGATTTGATGTGATCGCTCTCGTTGAGAAAATGGTCGGAAATGAATTTGTGTACCCTTCCAAGCCCGTGACAATCGCAGACTGCGGTCAGATTCTTCTCGAGTCTGGTGGTTCTGTGTCGACATTGGTAACTTTTGTGCTCCTGTGTTTTGTTTTTTTAGTTCAGTGCTCGAGTTTAAATTGGCGACCATTGCACAAAATATATAAATCTGTGTATTGGTGATTTTTTTTGTTATTTAATCTATCATTTGCATCATATATATTGTTTGTTTGAGCTTCTGCTTTCCTCACTTGATTGCAATACAAAACTCTACGATTTAGTTTTACTTTCCTTTTGTCATTCCAGGTAGATTACTCTGCCTTTATTTCTTCAGACTTCTCTGCCCCAGTAACTTTTCAGAACTTGCTGAATCAGTTACGAGATGCGCAACTGAAGATCGCCTACATAGAGGCCGAAATGGCAAAGGAGACCTTTGCCTATCAAAGTGGATATGTCAGAGGCAATGCAGTGGCCGCGGTGGTCATGGCACGATCACTCCTTGGCACATGAAAATGATGGGAGAAGGCCATCGTCACATTTACTAGCTTGTCTTTTTTTTTTTTTTTTTATTGTTGGTTGTGTTTCTTGCTTTTTCTTTCTTGTTGGTTCTTCGTTTGGTGTTGTTACCTTCTATGACTTTTGTAATCAGGCTTTAATGACTTTTGTTAATCTTAAAGTCCCTAAAGCCATTCTTTTAGTATTTCTTCTTTGTAACGTGGGTGGTTTTTAAAAGCTATGGCTTTAGTTTTTTTCTTAAGTTATTGACAGTTTTTTGAAATCTAAAGTTTCTAAAGTAATTTTTTTTGTAAAGCCACAGCCACCACAGTTGCAAACAATCGGAGTAAGTCTTGATCGTGACTCGGTCATTCTCGTTAGCTTGTATTATATCTGGGGTTAATGTGGCAGGCACTACGTGAGGTCAAATACCTACAATGACAATTGACAGATTCATTTTCTCCCTTGTAGAAATCCATACTCTTGAACCATTTAGATGTCAGTTTTTTTCTGGTGATCTTCGGTCTCAAGATCCTATACTCAACTAAAGTGAGCTAACGTGGGATTCTTGTCTCACCTTTAAAAAAAAAAAAGAAAAAAATTCACTTAGAGAAATTAGTTTCTACAGTGTTTGGTTTTGCCCTCCTAATATATAGTTATGAATTACTATATTACTTTAAATACAGAATACTATAAATATGATTAAATAATATTTTGCTATTCATAGCTTACCATCAGTTAAAAATCAAGTAACACCGTTGCCTTTTTTTTACCTTTCAAAGGAAAAATTTATTTTTATGTTTTTGTTTTGCTTAGCAAAATTTTGTTTCGTTCAAACTTTGTTTCGTTTAATAGTTTTTGTTCTGTTTAGTTTGCCATCAAATATCGTTTTATTTCATCAACCACTCACTTCTCTCGCTATATACTTCTACCGATAAATATTTCAGACACTTATCAATGTATTTTAACAAATAGTTAATCTTTCGAGTTTGCATGCATCAGTCCACATTCATATACAGGTCCGGCTCATAAATATTTTGGGCCCATGGAAAAAAATTTTTTTTTTTACATATACTTATATTATTTTTGAAAAATGTAGAACATTTTCATATGTTTTTTTATAAAAATTAGACCATTTTTTACTATTTATATTTTACTATGAAATTAGGTCTTTTTCTTTAAAATTGAGCTCTTTTTTTTAAAAAAAATTAAGTTTAAAAAAAAAATTGGATTCTTTTTCTTTAAAAATGAGTTTTAAAATAACAAAATAGGCCCTTAATCTTTTATTGTTTATACAAAAAAAAAAATCTGGACCCATGACCCACGCTTTTGACCAGGGGTAAGAGCCGAGCCTGTTCATATATGATCTATATTGAATTATAAGATCCCTGTTATATGGTACAACATATCTATAATCCAATTTGATTTCATCTTTTTCAAAAACCTTTCACTGTCTTGACGTCTATAAGAAGACAAACCCTTTTCTATCAATGGATATTACTATTGCATAATATTTCGAAAATTGTTATAGACACTTCCCTTTTACTATACAAACCTGACGTAGATTTACGGTTCCAAAGGCTCCATTTGTCATACTATCCCTTATTATATTATAAAACTCTGGCTACTTTGTTTTACCATTAGAAAAATTGTTCATTTTTTCAAGGACATGTAAAAATATGTGCATGTGGACCTTCCTTCTAGAATTTCAATAGTATACATTGCTGCAAAGAAAAAAAATACTCCCTCCGTTTCAAAAAGTTAAACGTTTAGTTTTTTCACAAATATTAAGAAAAAACATAAAATTTGATTACCAATGCATCATGTATTATAGATAACAAATCCCGATATTTTTAACCAATAGGATTTTAAGAAACACAATTAATTTTTTTGGATTAATCTATATTTTTTTATTAAATTATACATTAAAATATAAAAAATACAACTTTTTGAAACAAATATTATTTCGAGAATATTCATCTTTTTGAAACAGAGGGAGTATTCACTATCTATTTAATATGCTACTCCCTCTGTTTCATTATAAGTGTCACTCTATAGCTGTGCACACGGATTAAGGAAATAATTAATTTTACATATTTCCTATATAAAAACACAGTTACCCATACACCTAACCATATTTTAACCAATAGAAAAAAAATTACATAATAAAATTAATAAATTTTGCATTGAATACCGAAAACGACACTTATTTTGTAACGCAAAAAATTCTCTACAACGACACTTAATATGAAACGGAGGGAGTATGTTATTAGCATAATTCATTATTATTGTAGCCAGTAGTTAATACATGATGTACATTTTCCAAAAACACCATCTTTTTTTTTTGGGAAACTCAGTCATGAGGTCATCAAATTTAATCTTGATATTAACTGACAGACAAAATATCAATAGTTGATGAGATTATTGATTATGTCAAGTTCTTACTGCTCCAAATAAAGGTAAATCTCTCCCTGATAATTTAGTAATATACAATAACAACTCTGGCATGATTTTTTAGTTATATACAAGGACAACTCTTTATGTTTTGAAACAAAGGGACAGCGGACAGAAGTCATATATAGAAAATATCAGCCACAAAGATGGTGAAGGAGAACACACCCTAATGTTGCATGTACTCTTAATTTATGTGTTCATAGATAGATATGATTGTCTCATACATTTTATAAATTTGATATTATTTAGATTGTGTCGCATGATATTTGACTTGGAGAGAACCAAATACCAGTAATCAAGCTGCAAAAGAAGACTCAAATTTTGACGGGACAACAGACTGAAGAGCATGGTCAGTAACTACTTATCCATTGTAAGTCCTTCCTAAGATGAAAGAAAAAATATTATAGTCTAAATAGATTAGTAGATTAAACAACTCTGGCTTAAGTTTAGATGTTTATGTTTTACTTTCGAAAGTAGGCTGATGTATATTTGGGTTTATGTTAATGATAGTCTATATAAGATCAGATTTATTTCGATATGGTTTTAAATAACCAAATAGAATTCAGAATTTTTAAAAATTAAAAGAATAACGTTCTTATTCAATGGAAAAAGAAGAATATGAAGAGTAATAACTAAAAAAAAATTGTGAACCACCAAGCATTCTTCCACCATATAGAACTTGTGAAAGACTGAAATCTGCAAAAACAAAGTGGAAATTATTTAAATTCTAACTCTTTATTTGATACACAAGAAAACGATTAACTCTAACAACACATTAAAAATTAAACAGTATAAGACATGAACTCAACTGCTGAAGATTGTCGAGCACTTCTTTGAAAACTACATTCATATTTTTTTTTCTGAGGTTTCAAATCTTCGTCTAAAAGCGCGGGATTATTTTTCGAATGCACAAAAAATATTTAGCAAAAATTATAATTTTATACATATTATATCTTTTTAGGTTTTGTGCATAATTTCTATTTAATTTGTGCATCTAATTTTTTTTTATGTTAGTAACTAACATCTAATATAAGATGTACTTATAATATCTTATTTTAATGAAGTACTTTAATTTATAATCATCTATATTTTACAGAATAAGAAGCATTCATATATAAAGTTTTTAGTTTTATTATTTTATTAAAAATTACAGCAATACAACTATATGAGAATGAAACTGTAATTATCTGTTTATTTAAACGTACTGCACAAGTTTTAATTTATATTTTTACGGTTTTAAAACTAAATCATATATATTATATCAGTTAAATATTTTTTTTAATATTCTTATGTTACTTTATGAATGTATATGTAACTCAACCTATCTCATACTTAATAAACTTTTTATATTTGATAAAATAATCCATAAAAGTTAGACATAAAAAATATGAACCACAACCCAATATTTATAAAAGTAGGTTTGGTGCTGGATTTTAGAATTAAAGCTGGATATTTTTATAGCTTTCAATTCTATAAAATTCTGAAATTTTGAATATTTTACGGATGTAAATATTATCAAAATTTAAATATTAAGATTGATATCATTATATACAAGTTTTAGCCAGCTCTAAATTTTATAATAAATTGAATATAAAGTTCTTGTTTCCAAATATTAATATTTAAATTTTGAAATATTTAAGTCATTTTCATTTTGGATGTGTAAATTTTGACCTATTAAAATTTATAAATGTGTTTTTTTAGATTGTAATTATATAGTGAAAATTAATAATACAAAAATATATTCTCAGAACTGTTAAATTTTTGTTACGCTTCCATAATTTCAGGTTATCAAATCATGGGAGGATATTTTGCAATTAAGTAGAAAATATAGTTAGATTATTTCCTTAAGTAATTAAATTTTTAGAAATAGTTAATGGCACAGTAATGTAATTATCATTGAAAAATTAAAGGCAGGATCATATTAGAGATTCTACTTTAATAGTATAGATATTTTATCATCACATACATGACAAAACTGGAGGACAATTCCACTGAACCAGGTTCATAAGCTATCCAAGTACGAATATGAATTCAGAGAAACTTGAACATCATCATCAGCTTCAGTTTATAAATAAGAATCAGAGAAGCTGCGGGTACATACGCTCGGGCCATTTGGGATAAGCACGCTTGTACAACTTCATGCACACAACGTCATGTTGCTGCACCACTCCATTGAATATGCATTTCATTGCCCCTGTGCAACGTCCACATGTACAAGTAAAAAGAAGATTCTACAAACTAAACATAAAATTTCTCTTCTTAAAATAAGAAACAATGTCTTACCATGTGTACCAACCGGCTCCTTCACGCGACCACGACGCCCACATTTAGACCACACTTCTACAGGCTGCACATACAAAAAAAAACATTGTTTCATCCCCAAGCTTTTAGCTTTTACTCTCTTATTTTAGACTAATACATTCATTCCATCATATTGTTCCTTTTCTTTCTTACCTTAAACCATCTTACGTCTTCCTGGTTATGGAACATATATCTCACTGATGCTTTCATCTTTGATACTCTCTGAGGATACCTGATCAAGCCAAATTCAAAACTGGTTAAAATTACTTTTAAACTATATTTTTTATTCTTGGTTCACATATTATTTAAACTTTAAAATACATATATAGCATGTATACAAACTAGAAAAGGTATAAGCATATTACCTAGTTAATATTATCTTCTTCAAGATTATTTTGTTGGGTTCAATGCTTTTTAAGGAACCAAGAGCAGTAACGGCAGGAGCACCCGACCCTTCAGAAATCTTCAGAACTACCAAAGGAAGTGATGGGAAAGATATTGGGCCGTATACTGAAGCCAATGAGAAACGCCCTGGATGCAGGAAACGTTCCATCTTGTGCTTGTCTGAGCTGAAATTGTTTGTTGAAAATACTGGCCTGGAATATTTAATCCAACCATTATGATTTAAAGATTGCAAACAAGAAAAAGGTATTGCACTTGGATGAAACAGGAACAAATTTGTCACCTTTCAACGAATTGGCGGAACCCAACATGAAACATTAGCTCTCTTTTGTTTTAATAGGATCTTCGTAACCATCATACTTCTTAACGCTGCGAAGATGATAAGTTAGCTAAAGGAAAAAAGATCTCATCAACAAACAAACAAAAATATAAACAGGAAGATGGTGATTACCTAAACTGCAGAACCGACATCTTGGTTTCATGCTGTAAAAGCCCATGATGCTATAATGGGTTTCGTGTTCATAAGGGAGACTAGTTTAGAGACAGCGACAATAGGCACCTCCTTAATATGCAGCCGTACATATGATCCAGTTGGTACACAATCATCTCTGCTTTCTTCTTCCATGTTCAGGGCTTGCTTGAGCACAAGCTTTTGAGTCCTTGCGAGATTATCAAAAGCAAAGATTATGGCATAGTCCTGAGGTAGGGACCCCTGAATTTGCCAACAAATAACAAAATTTAGCAACACTTTGCAGCTAAAGGAAAAAAAAAAGAGTTTTGCATCAAGAGAAATGTCCCTACATTTGGATCCCACGAGGACGTTCGGAAGGATTTGAGACCCCTGTACTTTGCAAAACGTTTTCTTGCAGGCTGATCAATGGGTGTCTCTACTTCATCAGGAAATTCTGAAGAACAAGCAAACATAGAACCAATGAGCACTTGAGAGATTCAGATACTCTACAAGGACTCACATGAATATGTGCACACACACACACACACATATATGAGCCACAGAGAAAATAACTCTACAGAACTAAAACGTTTTGACCAACCCTCATCCTCGGCATGTGCCTCTTTTATTCTCTTCATCTGATCCTCATACTGCTCCCTTGTCAAGCTTTCATCATCCTGAATAATGGGTAGATTGGCTTATGACCTGAGAAAGATACTCAATCATAATAAAAAAAAAAGCAGTGAAGCTACAACTACTGCTTTTACGTCACAATACGTACATGGAGAAAAAATCTTACCATCATCTCGGAGTCATTATAAGTTTCATTATCCACATCCCGCATTGTTTCTTTATCATCCACAAAATCTTGGTCTTGATTGGAAAAGTGATCCTCTTCTTTATCGAATACCATAACATCATCATCGAAATCACCATTATCAGAATCCTCTTCATCATCTGTTTTATTGATAATCCAAGCAGCGTGTGAATCAAATCCCAAACAATCAAAAATAAGAGGGTGACAGAGTTATGACATATTAAGAATAGTTAAAGTGAGGGTAAAAATCATCCAAAAACCTAATATTCTGACGTCCCTCGCGGTAAAGTCCTCTTCTTTAATTTTCCATGTTTCTGATTTTTGTCAGCCTCAGCCATCTCTGCCTCAGTTGGCCATGTCTACACAAATGGAGCATCACATCACACAACAAGTGAAGTTTCAGAACAGATAAAAATGGCCGCTTCAGCTGTTAAAGAACTAATCAGAAATACCTGTTCCCCTGCTAGAGGATCTGGAGTGTTTTCAGCTACTAAAGGCTCTTGTTTCATGGGATCAGGATGCAGAGACCTCAACACCTGGTCAATTCCAAAACAGGTAAATACCCTGACAAAGCGACGGCCATGGTATAACACTATGAAGCGCAGTAACAACTTTATTCTCACTAAGAAAACAACTTAAAGAGCTTCAAGATGGATATCATATATTCAATCATTATCGATAGACAATAGTTAATGAAAATATCATGTACCTCTTCATCATGTAAATCATCCAGTTCCATGGAATCATGTTTTTTCCTTTCATTCAATGGAAATGGGTCCCTCAGGACTTCAACTTCTGAGAGCTGGAAATCGCCGACGCCAGAAACATGGACCTAATTTAAAGAACAAAAATTTAAGGGTGCATAAAGCGTGACAGAGAGAGTAGAACGGGATGATTACCAGCTGATTTACAGATAGTTTGCGAGCACGCAAGTAACCAGAGAGAAGCAGAGTGCACTTTCCTGAGCTTTCATCAGCCACTAGCATCCCAACCTAAATGTACCATTCAAGAATATGGAGGAGATACATTACTAATTACGAAAACTTTTTTCTCAGTCAAATTAGATGTTATCAATAGAAGCATAAAACAAGCACCTTGTCAGCCACAACATAAGGCCGTTGACTTCTCCAATGAGGTACAGTAAGCCTTTGTGCCTTGAATAGCCGCAGAAACTGCAAGAACACCAAGAAGTGTGTATATGAATCATCAACACTTAGCTATAGGCTATTTGGAGACACTAAATCTATTGAATAGCAGTGAATAAAATAATAAAACAATCAGGAGAATTCACCTTCTGCAACTCATCTCTGGTATCTGCTGGATCAAACTCACAATCCTCAGGAAATTCAGAAGCCAGTTGGGAGGCACACATCTTTTTCAGGTCATTTTTCTTTTTCAATTCACTGGGTAAATCCTGCAATCAATCGAGAAGCCAAACTTCAAAACAAGGTTCGAGAGATTTGTATAGCATAGACCAAGACCAAGACCAAGACCAAAGGGCAGCAAAGAACTTACACGGATCAACACAGTGGTGCTTGGTAGACCAATAAATCTAAGCACAGAAAGGCACTAAGTTCCGAATGAGTCTATGAAGTTAGAGACATTCGAGTTCGCAGATGCAACAAAAGCAATCAAATCAGCAATCTATTTATCACCAGTAAGAAGTTAGCAACCGAAAGAACAAACAAACGCAGGAAATGAATAGTCTTATGCCTTGGCCATTTCGATGCATGTCAAAAGATCCCCGTGAGGCGCCTTCAACACCTGTTTCTCTTAGCTTATAGACTTAAGCGTATGAATTCGATTGAACTAGTAGCAATGCATACATAGAAGAACCAATCTACACATACAGTTGCTCTTAGCTTATACTCAGAAGTGGCTCCAGAATCATCATCATTAGATAATAGCTTTAAAAGGTCTTCCCCGAGTGATTTTAAATCCACAGAAGCAGATAGAGGAAACAAGACCTATCATCATCATAAAGCCAGTAAAAGGCTGTAACTTTCTAAGCACAAAATGTTCATATAAACAATTAAGTAAGAAGACTCACAAGGAGCACTGGTTGATCCTCCTGAAGCTCTCTTCTCCTTCAAAACTGCTGCTCTCCCAGCTAAACTCTCATGAAAAGTGAGAGATTTAGTATCATTCAATTAATAATAATAATAAAGTGTAAGGAAGGAGAATAACCATCTTGCCACGCTGAAGACGAGCAGCTCTAGCACCTTTGACATGGCTACCCTTCGGTTTACCAATCCGGCTGCCATCTGATATTCAATTTGCAAATTTTCCAGTCATTCTGAAGGCCGAAAAGAGACGAGAAATCGTTGATGAGTTGGAGGAGAACCGAGTCTTGTGAGCCTTGTTCACTTGAACTTGAGAGCGCCCCATGTTGACTGCGCACGAAAGAAAGAATGAATGAGCCACAAATGTGTTTGTTCGTTCGTTTCTTTTATACCCTAATTTTCAATTTTTGTATTGGGGCCTTATTGGACCAATTTTAGTTGGTTTTGTCTCTCAAAACATTTTCTAACGTGAATGATACATGAGTTTATTGTTAAGAAAGAATAAACGTTTTTGCATCATAGCAAAGGTGGGTCATCCTAGATTTCGGGTAATCCAGCATAAGCATATAGAATCCATTTGGATATTTTTACAAATCTAGTCAGGTTCATATATTAAGGTAAGAATAATGGTCGGATTGATGATGCAGTGGAGCTAAGCTTGCTGGTTATATAACACTGTCAAGACTTGGCCGGTGGATGGGATGGATAGATGTATATGGATTGACTCTCTCAATCAATGGACAAACAGATAGTCTTGAATCACACAAGGCTCCTTGGACTTGGCTTCAATAGGTCTTAGCGAGTCTCACACAAAGAACAAAAGAACTAACAACAAAAAATTCACAACTTTGCTTTAAAATAAAATAAAAACATTTTTTTATTACTTTCAATGATCAAGGGCACTCTACAATGAACTATGAGGTTTGCTTCTATAGTGCACGACCAAGGACAATTACTAATGTTCTGATACTCTAAGAAAGAAAGAAAATACTCGAAATTACATCCAAGGGTCTTTGTCTTCAATAAACTAGCAGCTGGAGCAAATTTGTAGCCTTTAAGAAGATCTTCTTGTATCTTGATATCTTGGTTTCGTATCCACGAAATAGGAGTCTCTAATGGCTGAATAAACTCACACTGGTCTTGTTATCTTCAAGTTTAAAGGGAAAGATATGTTAGCCTTTTACTCCTTTAAGTGTGAAAGCTCTTTCAAAAGATAAGTTTTCCAAAACAAGATTCTCTTAATCCCATGCTGGCTGGTGTACAGAAATATGATGGAACGCTCTCCTTTTTGGTTGTAGGTGTCTTCTGGTAGCCTTAGGTCGTGAGGAAGGTGTCCTGGTTGAGTGATTTCGGTTTGGAGATGATTGGCTAAATTGATTTCCAATCTTTCCGTAATCGGCTTATGATAACCGGTTTTTGTAAACTGGTTATATCTTCAATTAAAATCGGCATTTCCTCCTGATTATTGGTTCTATGGCGAGCTCATAAACCCATCTTCAATTCTACAATTGTATTTCATTCAAGCCGGTTCTTTGTTTGGCTGGAATTCACTCTAAAATCCAGTACTCTCACATGGACGGGCTAGGGAACCTCCAACTTGTAAAATTCATAACTTCTTGCTCCAACAATATTTTCTGAAGATTCCAAGTCTCAATGTTGAATGGATGAGTTGGATTTATTTTTTTTTTAAAAATCATTCCAAAATCCCTTCTGGTTGTTGAGATATTCACCTTGGACTGAACCTATGTCTTTGGTATCTCCTAGGTTGCCTGTTTGGAAGATTTGATGGGGCTCAGCTTCAGGTGCCGTTTCTGTGCCCACAACATCCCCTCCCTCTTGACAAGGTTTCGACCTCAAAAATTTAGAATATGCACCAAGATAGAGCAAGTCAGGTTTCATTCTCTTTTGAGAGTTTAGAATCTTACCTTGATAGAATTTTGGTTTAGTGATGCATGGTGCATCTGGTGGTTCTTCTTTGGACAGATAGGATATGATAACCCCTCTGGTCCAGTCTGTTTGATATTTCCCTTAATTGGATCTCCTCTAGAACCCTCAGCTTTTGTCCCTGTCATAAACTCAACATTTTTGGCACAAGACAAGTGTGTTATGGCAGTCATGGAATAATCATCATTTAAATCGTTTGATAAATTCCATTTTCAGTACATGATAAATCTCTTGCTTCTTCTCTAAGTGTGATATAAGACAATAATTAGGGTTATCTAAACAGCCTAGTATTTCTACAGACTCTTTGGGACTTAACAAATGCACAACACTCAATTCATGAGTTATCGAAAAAGGATTAGTTGCACTTACCTGACTTGGACACTTGGTCGAGGTGTCCTTGGGAATGATCTGTTTGTTTGTGGACTGGTATGGAGGTTCTTCCTTAAGTAGGAAGTTTCTGGTCGTAACTCCATGTTCTCCCAAAAAGGATTTAGGCAAGAATTGGCCATTTGATTGTGGCATGTCATCTTTCTTTAAGATCATCTTCTCTGGCCTCAAAGGTTCCTTGCTAATTTCTCCACCTGTTTCATCCTTTTGGGAAAAATACAAGCATAGAATGGTGGCTTTGGAAGTATGAAAGACAGGGTACACAAAAATATTTTGTACCTCCTCATGTCCTTGAACTGAAACATCTCTTAGAACCACTTGATCTTTAGTTGTTAGTTGGAGTTCTTCTTGTGAGTCTGGTTCAAGGATGATGTCTTCCTGTTTTAAACTATAACCCACGTTCTCTTGGCCTTCATTGAGACCTGCATCAACATCGAAGACAAGTGCATTATACCAGAAGTAGGAGATTTGCATAATGAATGTGATATAACTTCATTAGATGAATCTGATCTACTCTCTAGTGAATGAGCAGCAACTACTAGTCTAGCTGGACATGTTATAGCAAAATAGTCTTTCTCATGACATCTATAGCAAATTGATTCTACTGGTTTTGAGTGCTTAGAGGACTTACTTTGTTTTACCTTCTTTTGTGACTTAAACAATGGCTTTGTACTTGCCTCTTGTGCTTTGGCTTGTAGCATAGGTATTACTTGCACGACATTGACCTTTTCTGATGATGTATGCTGGGTGTTTCCCATCATGATTAGTTTAGACTCATGGTATGGCTCTGGGTCGTGATTCTTCATGAGCTTAACCTTTCGGTTTGGCCTTGTTGCGAAAATCATCCGCCTTGGTTTAGGATTTGTATAAACCCGTATCTGATTCCAGAGCTCATCTCCAGCTCCATTAACATATTCATCATACAAGAGCTCTTTCATTTCTTCCCAAGTACCTTCTGGGTTCATCATGGTCAAGACGCAAATACAACGCATCTTCATTGAGAGTGTCTTCAGCAATGGCTGTCTTCTCCTCTTCATGGACTTGATTAGAATGAAACCAATGTTCCATATTTTTCTTCCAGCACAAGTATATTTCGGGTCCTTGATGATGGCCTGTAAAGTTGATGTAGCCAGGCTAGGCTGGTCACTATTTCTTCCAGCCTCACTTAAGGCCTCTTCCCCTTCAGCAATGTCTTGTGGGTACTCTGGTTTTCCTCCAAAGTTGTCTACACTTATTTGGGAACCAGTCTCGTCTTGGGGCTCATCCTCCTGATTTGAGTAAGTAAACTATCATCAGAATGTTGCGTTTTCCTTACCTTACCTTGTTCATTGGATCTTTATTTATTCTGTCAGGGACATGCCGTCTTCGAGAAGCTGTGATTTTAGGAAGCATTCTTGAAAAGTGCTTTTTTGCTGTGGATCACTTAGGGTATGATTACAAAGATATACATCAATAGAACATCTCTTACAGTTTTCAGATTGATTACATTGTTACTAATTTTCTTTACGTGAACTATAGTAATGCTTTGCTAAATCTGGCGGAGATGGAGTATTGTGGTACAACAAGGTAAACGTGTTCTATTCCTTTAGACTTATTTTAACTATTCTCACTGATATTGTTATTTGTGCAGCTATTTTATAAAACACACTTTTGGAGAAGAAATCTTGTATGCCATATCGAGTGATTGATGGATTGGTTGCTCATTTCATGAGATTCGTGGACGGAATAAGAGTTATGCCTGTGATTTGACAACATTATCTATACTATTAAAAGAAAAGTATAAATAGAAAATATCCCTTAATTTTCCATAAAAATTACAATCTTATGCTATTGGAGTTAAAACATTTAATTTCAAATAGGCTTAATGAAGATTTAAAATCCACTAATTTTAAATCAAAACCAAATTGCCTAAAATCAAATTACCCACCTCAATTTAACAAAAAGGCTTTTGTTAATAAATTACTAGAGATTTTATTATTTTGTAAATGTCTATTTTTATTTTATTTTTACTGTCTAAATAATTTATTTTTTTAAAATATCTATAAAATCTAATTTAAAATAATAATATCAATCACAAAATTTATAATATAATTTAATAAAACACACAATTTAAACAAGATACTATAATATTTTACACTTAATAGTTTAGTTTACCAAATAAAAAATACAATCTAAAAAAATACAATCTGATAGTTAAAAAAAACATAAAACAAAATGAACAAGATACACCGACATTAAAATTCAATAACCTATGAAATATAAAATATGAATTTTTTTTACAACTAACACAAACATATAATTATATAGAACTACATCCGCGCGGACGAGCGGGTCAAAAGCTAGTTAAATATTAAAATAAAGATGACACTTTATTGTTAACTTCTCTATTAAGCCAAGTGTGTTTGGTTTCTATAATAAGTATGTTTTTATATGTGTCTTTCCTTTAATAAGTAATTGTAATGATATTTTTGAGATCTAAGAAAAAATATTTCCTACATGGGTGTATAAGATTGAAGGTTATTTTTTCTTATGTGGACACCCTAGCTGATGAGTATTAGCAATTTTTAGTATTGTTAGATGTTACAGTCGTTAATTTGTGGGTTACATTACATTTGCAAAGGAAAATTGGGACTACTCTTTTTGAAATGAAAAGGATTTTGATTTTTTATGTGCTCATATTTTTTTTAATGTTTCGACAAACATCTATATTATAAAAACTGAAGTACATTTGGCAGTTGAGTTGTTTGGAAACATGGATCGTAGTTAATAAAAAGAGTACATTATTGTTTGACAACATTAAAGTATAATAAATAAAAATAATGGCTTCATTATTAAAAAATATTGAAATTTCTATGAAAAACTATCTATTTGGACCAACTTTACAATATATGAAAATTGGCCAATCTAATTACCTAAAAACATCTTTTGTTTAAAATAATCATAATAAAAATTTAAACTTTATATACATATTAAAAATCAAAAGAATAATTTAAAATTAATTTATATCAAAAATTGATTCTAATATATATATATATTCAAAGATTAATTTTTACTAACATATTTTCCAATAGCGATTATAAAAAAATCAATATATATATAAGAAAATACAATACAAAGGCCAATTTCAAACACCAATTTAAATTGTAGATTTTAATATTTCACATTAAGTTTTTAAAATATAATATATGTGATCGATTATATTAAGCTTCTGAATTTGACTCTTTACCCATGGGCCCCACCCTGTTTGACCCACTGTAGGGTGGGTGTGAATCAATAGATTTGAAAAATATATGAGAAAGGTGTGGGTGCTGGTGCAGGTGCAGGTGTGGGTGCTAGTGCTGGTGTGGATTTAGTATATATTTTATATGGAGCGGGTGCAGATCGGTCAAATTTAAACTGTGGGTATCCGTTAGCCTGCAAAATGTTTTTTTTTAGATTATTTTTAAATGATTTTATTTTTAATATAATTAAAAATTATGAATATTAAAAATATAGATTATTTAGTTTTAATTTTTTTTAAAAAAAAAAACAATTATTTTTAGTGTTACTCATGGATAATGTGGATTATTCACAAATTTAAATGATGTGGTGCAACTATAATTTTTTCTACTTCTGGGATAAGTGGATCACAGTTTTGTATAAAAAAATGATTCAATACGCAGCAGGGTGGGTTGATCCGTAAATTCAACACTAATTTATACGATGGCACGTATAAAATATTATTAATTATATCATTACTTAGATGATAATATGTATAAAATATGATTTAATTATATGATGATACATATATGATATATAATAATGATATAAAAAATAAATAGTAATATATTTTTGAAAACTTATACCCATGCGGGCGCACAAGTCAAAGTGTAATTCATATTATTTCAGTCCCCTATATATTATTTACGAAATGGTTTGCCACATGTCCTCCGTACAGTCATTTTACAAAAAAAAATGATGATAAGGCTACTAAGATTGATGACATGGCTTATAGTTAAATATGAAATATACAATTACATTTAGTGATGTTATATTTTTTTTGGTAAACTTTATAGAATATAGCAATAACTGCTACATTACATTTAACGTTGTTTTATATTTTTGGTAAATTTCTTAAATTATTGTAATAAATCATAAATCTAATCATCACTAAAAATAAATATATTGAAATATACTTTATAAATTTTGAAATTTTATTTAATTTTACTTTTATAATTATAAAATTCTTATTACTAATACTTTCAAACTTTTTACATCTTATAATCGTAATATCATTAGTTTCTTTTATATATGGATAAATTTTATAAATATTGTTTAGTTATAAGTTTTAATAACTATACAATTTTATATGAATTTACTTAGTATTTTTATACAAGTTTATTTAATACGCTTAACAAAAATAAATAGATAAAAATTTCTAAGATTCGAATTTTTTATATTACATATATATTATTATATATTTTTTAAAATAAACAATTTTTTCATAATTTTGTGCTTAATTAAATCAAATTTCTAGGGAATATTAGTCAAAATAATAAAATATATAATATTATATATTTAGTTTTAAATATAATTTAATGTTTAAAAAGTTTATCATTGTACATGGTGCAGGAAAACACCTAATTTTCTAGGGATTTTTGCAAATTTGACTCAAAACTCAAAGTCAAACACAAAACTAACCTTTCTTGTTTTTTGATTTTTCATTTGTCTTATTCACCCCATCTGTTCACATTATTTACGAAATGCCATTACACTTTTTTCTTTTCTTTTTTTTGAAAATTATTTTTTTACTCTCTCAACCTCATCATCTTCAAGTATTTACAAGATTGACATTGCCATCAATACCCTAACTACCATGAACAACCAGTTTGAAGCTCTTAATGCACCAAAAATCGATTTACACTATCTCTTTCTCAATTGTTATGAACTAAAAACAACATCTCTTTCACATTGTCTCCATATTCATACAAAAAACCCAAGCTTTTGATTCAAAATTTTTTATGGTTGATAGAGCCATTTAAGCATACAATTCTTGGTGGGTTACTTTCATTTGATATTCTGGGTGGTTGGAGAAGACTTTGTGTGCTAAGAAAGTCATCTCACTTAGTTTAAGGTATGAAATTGAATTTTTTTCCAGATCTGTTCGCGT
>CAKOAT010372932.1:0-12681 GCA_932364175.1 Eruca vesicaria subsp. sativa
AAAAGATTGTACCAATCTGAGGAGACTGCTGGAGGGATGAGATGGCACGCCGAACATACTCAGACGGATGGAGAGATGACTCATCCATCAGATGCAAGAGCCTGGAAACATTTTAACAATGTACATCCACATTTCGCTAGCAATAGCCGGAATGTGTATCTTGGATTATGCACTGATGGATTTAGTCCATTTGGAATGTATGGGAGACAATATTCATTGTGGCCGGTCTTTCTTACACCTTATGACTTGCCACCGGAGATGTGCATGCGACGAGAGTTTCTATTCATGAGCACATTAATACCTGGTCCAAAACATCCAAAAAGATCTCTCGACGTTTTTCTACAACCACTGTTAAAAGAGTTACAAGATTTGTGGTCAACAGGGGTGAGGACATATGATTGTTCAACGAAAACAAACTTTACGATGCGAGCGATGCTTTTGTGGACCATAAGTGACTTTCCTGCATATGGTATGTTGTCTGGGTGGACTACACATGGGAGATTAGCTTGTCCGTATTGTAATGGAATGACAGATGCGTTTCAGTTGAATTATGGTAGGAAGACTAGTTGGTTCGATTGTCACCGTCGATTTCTTCCCATTCACCACCCATACCGAAGAAAAAAGAAATTGTTCAGGCACAAAAGGGTTGTTAGAGACACTGCTCCTCCATATTTAACTGGAGAACAAATCGAAGCGGAAATCGATTACTACTGTGCTCTGGAAACAGCTCCTCGTGGTGGGAATTGGCATGTTCCCAGTAATATGCATGATTCTTATGGTGTTCAGCACAATTGGCACAAAAAGAGTATATTTTGGGAATTGCCATATTGGAAAGATCTTCTTTTGCGCCACAACCTCGATGTGATGCATATAGAGAAGAACTTTTTTGAGAACATCATGAACACTATATTGAATGTCCCAGGGAAGACGAAAGACAACGTAAAATCAATGTTGGACTTACCCGATATCTGCTCAAGGAGTGAGCTACATATACAAAGCAATGGGCAAGTTCCAGTTCCAATATTCAGACTGTCATCAGAAAAAAAGTCTGCGTTGTTCAACTGGGTGACTTCAGAAATGAAGTTTCCTGATGGGTATGTTTCAAATCTCTCAAGATGTAATAGAAAAGCCCTAGTAATAGAAAACACGGGCATATCAATTTCCTCGTAATGTTCTAGTAAGGCTTTACTAGGGCTTTACGAGGAAAAAAACGCGGGCATAGCTATTTCCTTGTAAAGGGTTTTCCTCGTAAAGCCCTAGTAGAGCCATTACGAGGACCTTACGGGGAAATAAAAACGCGGGCATAGCTATTTCCTCGTAAGGTCCTAGTAATGTTACTAGGGCTTTACGAGGAAACAAAATTCTTTATATATACGCGAGCAATCCGGTTTCTCATTTGCTAGTAACCTTCTCTCTAAGTCCTCTAAAGGTTCTCTCTAATCCGTAGTTAGGTGATTAGATTAGGGAATTTAGATTAGGTGGTTNAGGTCCTAGTAATGTTACTAGGGCTTTACGAGGAAACAAAATTCTTTATATATACGCGAGCAATCCGGTTTCTCATTTGCTAGTAACCTTCTCTCTAAGTCCTCTAAAGGTTCTCTCTAATCCGTAGTTAGGTGATTAGATTAGGGAATTTAGATTAGGTGGTTAGTTTAGGGAATTTAGATTAGGTGGTTAGTTTAGGTAATTTAGATTATGTTAGTTTACTTTTAGTTACTGGTTTTTTAAATTATACGGGAATTAATGTTTTCAAATTTTTTTTTTTAAAAAATATAGATGCCTCGACAGAGCAAGCTTGCTAAGGCTGCTGCTAAGAGGGCGTCGACTCTCGAGGGGATAAGCTACGGAGATATGTTTGGGCGTCAGGATGGTCCGGGTTCATCCTCGTCAGCTCCCGGTGGTTCATCTTCGGCAGTTCCCGAGACTCAGCAGCCACCTCCTCCTCCTCCTCCTCCTCCTCCTCCTCCACTTCATCCCGATTTGCAGGTGCCGCCGAACGCACCCTTTGCGGTGTACACGGTGGAGGATATTTTGGCCCTTCCAGGCAGAGAAGGGCTGGCAGAGTTAGATCCTTACCGACGGAACGGCCAAAACATTTTATGGTATGTTTTAATTTTTAATTTTTTTATTTATTTATTTCTTAATTAACAAAATATTTAGAAGTTAATTTAGTTAATGATTTATTTTGTGTCTTTCCAGGTTTGGTTGTGACAATAGTGTCGGATCTAGCGTCACAGACTGTATCAAGGGATACTTTCCCGATCCAGCTCCGAACTGGAAGATGACGGCGAGCCACACAAAAAGACGTGGTTCAAATCGTTCGCTGTAAGTTTAGTTGGTTAATTTATTTTTAATTATTTTAAATTATTAATATAATTGAACTAATCCGTCTTTTTTTTTTTCTGCTTACAGCAAAAGTATCGCTGGTCTATTGGGATTCACGAGCGAGTGAAGAAGGAGTTTGAGGCCAAGGCAAAAGCACGATTGCTCGACACGGTCTACAACTGGAAGGGCGACTATGAGGTATTGATTTATAAATTGTAATATATATAGTTTTAAAAATATTATATATTGACTTTAATTCTAATTTTTTTTTTAATCAGGTGGATGGTTACGAGGCCGGGAAACCCGATTGCCTCACAACCACGGTGTGGGATGGCCTCATCAGCTATTGGACGTTGCCGGACTCGGTCAGAACGTCCAACACAAACTCCGGGAACCGCATGACCAAGGACGAGCATGGCAACACGAAGGTGCTTCACACCACGGTTCGAAAACCTCATGGGGGAGTTCGTCTTGACATGGTAAGATGATTTTTAATATCAATTAATTTAATTTTTATTTTATTTGAATATATTGTAAATTAATATTTAATTTTATAAATTAATTTTAGGCTAAGGAGACAGGAGTTCTTCCATCTCTGAAAGACCTGTACGAGAGGACCCACCGGAACAAGGCTGGGCAGTTTGTAGATCCTGCATCAGAGATGATCTACAACGAGCTTGTTGCCCGAGTTGACGAGCGCCAGACCCAGCTGACTCAGCAGACTGGGTCTCCAGTCATATTATCCACTGTTGACGTGGATAAGATTTACGAGGAGGTAAATAATTTGTTTTACTATTAATTTGAGGTAAATAATTTGTTTTACTATTAATTTTTAATATTTTTTTAAATTTTTCTTAATGTTATTAATATTTTTATTTTCAGCTCGCCCCTAGGAAAAAGGGGCGTATCATAGGGATTGGCTCGGTTAACGATGTCCCTGCAGCGACATCGTCTTATCATCAGGAGCAGCACGATGTCAATGATCAGCTGCGCTCGGAGTTGCATGCGACGCAGTCTCAAGTGACTTCGCTCACCGAGAATGTCACTTCTCTCACTGATATCCTCGACATTATGGCGGTTGGAAACCCGCAAGTGCAGGAGCTGTTGCGTCAGAGACGGGAACGTGCAGGGATTCCAAGTACCCAACATCCTCCGCCATCACAGTCAGAGCCGGCAACCAACTATGGAGAGGATTTGCCGAGCCAGGACGACGTTTTGTTCAGTCAGCAATTTCACGACCAACATCCGTAGTTTCTTTTATTTTTATTTGTATATTATGAATTTAAAAACTTATTGTATATTATCTAGTTATTTATAAAATATTTTGTTTTTTTATTTTTATTTATAATTTGATTTTTTTTAAAAATAAATTAATTATTTGTAACTATTTTTTTAATAGGAAAAAAACATTTCCAAGCAAAATCCTCGTAAAATATTCCAAGTAATATCCTCGTAAACAGTTCTAGTAATTTCCTCGTAATGTATCACTACAACCTTACGAGGAAATGTTTACTACGAGCTTACGAGGAAAGCTTACGAGGACCTTACGAGGAAAATATTACCACGCCTTTACGAGGGAAGCTTTCCTCGTAAATTCGCTACGACCTTACGAGGAAAATGGCTTTACGATGAACGTGTTTCGAGGAAACGCGTTTCCACGTAACTTCCTAGTAAAAGGCCATTTACTAGGAACTAACGAGGAAAACCCATCCTAGTAATGGACGAGTTTTCTTGTAGTGGTTCAATTCGATTTCAATTTGGTCAAGGGTTGACCGGGGTGGGTCAGAATTGACCAGGTTGACCATTGACCAGCGAGTTGACTTTTTGACCATATTATCGTTTATTTGTTTTTAATGCGTTCAAAGGGCGTTCTGACTCGATTTGTTGCCCTAATTTCAGATTTAGAGTCTTTTCGAGCATATGGATTCACAGCTACCAATTTTCTACATTTCTAAAATTAGGGTCAATTCTGTAAATCCCGTTACTAGTGTAAAATTCTTCCTATTATAGTTCCGATTTCAAATCATGATCCGTCTATTTGAATTGAATCTGTATGAATCTTTTTTGGTAGTTAGTATTCATTCTAAACCGGAACTAGGGGTCTAGAGCATTCAACCATTGATGGGATTGTATAATGTTAAGTGATGGCACACACACACACACACACACACACACACACATATAACTATATATATATAGTTTTAAGTAGGGACTATGTGCACGGGCGGGGGCTCAAAGATGTCTGGGCTAGCTATGCTACTTTGATTTGTGCAGCCTGGGTTCAGAGATGTCTAGGCTAGCGACACTGCTTGTATTGGGCGTGTGGCGCATAGACGTTTGTGCCATCGACGCTACTGGGGGTTGCGGGGGTACATAGATAGATTGTACTAGCGACACTACGTATCTATATATCCGTATGAGGAAAATGTGGAGTGTGTGATCTAGTTACCAATATTCAGCGCATTGTGTGTTATGTGTGATGCTTTAGGCATCTTGGTTGTTCATGTTAGAGCTACAATTTCATAGTGGGAGTTATGTTTTCTTAGTCTGTGGTTTGCGTGTCTAGAATCCCATATCTCATTAAGTGATTCCCATGTTCTCACCCTCTTTCTTTCTCCCTTTCAGGTGGGACTGGCGATAAGGACTGGTCATTTCAGACTGGTGCTTTTAGGCTGTTTTCTTTGCTTTATTTTCAGACTTTTATTTTATGATATTCTCGATATTTACTTGGGTTTTATATTATCTATTGGAGCTACGGATTTTGGAGTTTATTTATGAGGATTAATAAATGGATTTTTAGAGATTAATATTTATTCTGTTACTTTGGATAATGCGGGTATTACAATCTCGTATCGGAGTTGGTTAGCCTTCTCGGTTATGACTCGAGAGGCGTCTTGAAACTTCTCATGAGGTGCAACGAGGAAGTTGTGTTCTTTGAGAGGAGGTAAATTTTAACATCCCGAGTTGTTATATATGGAAAGACTTAAAAGAATTGATAAATGGAGATTTCAAACATTTTAATTTATTTTATTATTTTTTGGAAAATGTGGGTATTACAATTTGGTATCACAGTGGGATTTCGTCCCGGCTGCAACCCTGGATGGCGATTAAGGGACTTGGCATAGAGATTGGGAGTCATCGACATTCATCGAGATGTATTAGTTGTACTTGGAGGGGTTAATTTTGTTAGACGTTTGGCTAAGAGGAGTTTATGGATTTTTTTTGCGACCTTTTCATTGACCAAGGACGATGGACAGGAAGAGCTGCAGGATACTCTAGGGGTTGTGGAGAGTTATGATTTATTTGAGGCCTTAAAGGGGCCACCACTTGCCAGAGGAGATGAACTTATGATTGAGTTGGAGCTAAAGACAACGCCGGTTTCACGAGCTCCATACCATTTAGCGCCAGCAGAAATGGTAGAGTTGAAAAAGCAGTTGGAAGACCTATCAGATAAGGATATTATCAGACCGAGTACTTCACCATGGGGAGTGCCGGTATTGTTTGTAATATGATCCTAGCTGAGAGGATCACGTCCCTGAATGCTCTCCAACGATTGTGATGATGAAACAAGGAAATGATTGAGTTGATACATCTAAGAGATGCGGAAAGGCCCTTAGACTATCTTAGATTTGCTTGAAGATGCTGATTCAAAATCAGAACATAAACAAGACAAACAATGATCAAACAGGATTCAGAGAATTCTTGGAAACACNGCCTCATTAAAAACCTAAGTTCAGAAAACCCAAATGGGACAAAACCAAACCAAGGAAAAGAGTGCAAGTCACAACACCTCTCTTGATGAATGTCTTAGATGGCTTGAATCACAACCAGTGTGGTTGGATAAGCACAATCTAGACTGCCCTGGATAGTGTATAAGAGTTGGTTAAGAGCTTGTTGGAATCTTGCTTTCTTTGATCTTGTCATGGGACCAAGTGGCACGTCTAGGTCCTTGTCCTTTGTTTCCTCAGGTTCAAGCTGTTCTTCAGTTCCATCTTTCTCTTCTTTAAGCTTTGGTTCAAGCTGTTCTATCTCCTCAGTTCCTTTGCTGGTCAGGATCATATCATCCTCTCCCACTTGAGAAGGATTTGACCTCAAATCCGCTTCTTCTGCAAAATAAGGAACTAAATCAGTAACATTGAAGGTTGAGCTCACATTATACTTACCTTGCAAATCCAATTGGTAGGCATTGTTGTTGATCTTTCTGATGATTCTGAAAGGACCATCGATCCTAGGCATGAGCTTGGATTTTCTTTCATTAGGAAACCTCTCCTTCCTCAGGTGTATCCAAACTAAATCTCCTTCTTCAAAAAGCATTTCCTTTCTTCCTTTGTTGGCTTGCTTGACATAGAGTTTGGTCTTGTTTTCTATATTGTTTTGGGCCTTCTCATGTATCTGCTTAACAAGCTGGGCTTTCTTTTGCCCATGAAGACTAACTCTTTCACTCAAAGGTAAAGGCATTAGATCCAAAGGTGATAAAGGACTGAATCCATAAACAATTTCAAATGGAGAAAACTTAGATGCAGAATGCTTCGCATGATTATAAGCAAACTCTACATGAGGCAAACATTCTTCCCAAGTTCTAAGGTTCTTTTTAGTCAATGTACGCAACAAGGTAGACAGTTCTATTGACAACTTCAGTTTGTCCATCAGACTGTGGATGACAAGTAGTAGATAAACACAATTTTGTTTCTAATTTAGACCACAACGTTTTCCAAAAGAAACTAAGGAACTTAGTGTCTCTATCAGACACAATTGTCCTAGGCATGCCATGAAGTCTAACAATCTCCTTAAAGAACAAATTAGCAGCATGCACAGCATCATCAGTCTTATGGCAGGGAATAAAATGAGCCATTTTAGAAAACCTATCAACGACAAAAAATACTGAATCTTTTCCAGTCTTAGTTCTAGGTAATCCAACAACAAAATCCATTGAAATGTGATGCCATGGATGCAAAGGAATGGGTAAAGGAGTATACAGACCGTGGTTTTGGATTTTAGACTTAGCTTGCTTGCAAGTGACACACCTTTCACAAGCTTTTTCCACATCTCTTCTCATGTGTGGCCAAAAGAAGTGCTCTTGCATTACATTCATAGTTTTAGCCACGCCAAAATGCCCTCTAAGTCCACCTGCATGAGCTTCTTTGACAAACAACTCTCTCAAAGAGCAGTTAGGCACACATAGTCTATTTTCAAAGAAGAGAAAACCATCATTCTTGAAGTACTTACCACGACCAAACTTCTCACAAGAAGCATATATGTCTTTAAAATCAGAATCAGTGGCATATAAAGTCTTGATATGCTCAAATCCAAGTAACTTAGTTTCAAGAGTGTTTAAGAGAACATACCTTCTAGATAGTGCATCAGCAACTATATTCTCCTTACCTTTCTTGTATTTGATCACATAAGGGAAGGTTTCAATGAATTCAATCCACCTAGCATGTCTCTTGTTTAGTTTCTGCTGTCCCTTTAGATGCTTAAGAGACTCATGATCAGTGTGAATGACGAACTCCTTGGGCCAAAGATAATGTTGCCACGTCTGCAGGGCCCTCACAAGTGCATAGAGTTCTTTGTCATAAGTTGGGTAGTTCACAGTATCTCCTCCAAGTTTCTCACTAAAGAAAGCTATGGGTTTCTTCTCCTGCATTAGCACAGCACCTACACCAACACCAGATGCATCACATTCTATTTCAAATGTCTTAGAAAAAGCAGGGAGAGAAAGAACTGGTGAATTGGTAAGTTTCTCCTTCAATGCTTGAAACGCCTCCTCATGTGCTTGTTCCCACTTAAACCCAACGTTTTTCTTGATCACTTCAGTGAGTGGTGCAGCCAAAGTACTGAAATCCTTGACAAATCTTATGTAGAAACCAGCTAGACCATGAAAGCTTCTCACTTCACCAACAATTTTCGAACTTGGCCATTCTTTGATAGCTTTGACCTTTTCTTCATCAACCTGGATTCCATCTGCACTCACAACAAATCCTACAAAAACAAAGTTATCTGTTCCAAAGGTGCATTTCTGTAAGTTAGCAAACAAGGATTCCTTTCTAAGCACTTCTAGAACCTTTCTAAGATGCTCAATATGCTCATCCAAGTTCTTACTATAGATCAGAATGTCATCAAAGTAAACCACAACGAAATGACCTATAAATGATCTAAGAACATGGTTCATTAATCTCATGAAAGTACTAGGTGCATTAGTCAGCCCAAATGGCATCACTAACCATTCATATAGTCCTTGTTTCGTTTTAAATGCAGTTTTCCATTCATCACCCTCTTTCATTCTAATCTGGTGATACCCGCTTTTCAAATCAACCTTAGAAAAGATGCTAGAACCATGCAACTCATCAAGCATATCATCTAGTCTAGGAATGGGATGTCGATACTTTACAGTGATATTGTTGATGGCTCTGCAATCGACACACATCCTCCAGCTACCATCTTTCTTTGGTACTAACAAGACCGGAACTGCACATGGGCTCATGCTCTCACGGATATGACNGATATTGTTGATGGCTCTGCAATCGACACACATCCTCCAGCTACCATCTTTCTTTGGTACTAACAAGACCGGAACTGCACATGGGCTCATGCTCTCACGGATATGACCTTTCTCCATTAGTTCAGTAACTTGCTGTTGTAGTTCCTTGGTCTCCAAAGGGTTGGTTCTATAGGCTGGTTTGTTTGGCAGTGAAGCTCCTAGAATGAAATCAATTTGATGCTCTATTCCTCTGATTGGTGGCAATCCTTGTGGAGCTTCTTCTGGAAAAATGTCTTTGAATTCCTGCAAAAGCATTTGTATCTTGCTAGGAAGATCCTGCACTGTCTTTGTTATGTTTAAACATTCTTTAAATATAATCAGCAAGTGAGGTAAGGAACATCCCTTTGAATGAAGCAATAGATTGGCAGGCTGTTTGGCTTTTGTTTTTGATGGAGTTTTGTTCTTTTTCATGGCTAACTGATCGAGATCAACTTCTTGTGGTGTCAAAGGAAACAGAACGGTCTTCTTCCCATTGAATTCAAACGAATATCTATTGGTGAATCCATCATGAATTGCTCTTCTATCTGATTGCAAAGGTCTTCCAAGCAGAATATGTCCAGCATTCATTGGCAATACATCACACAATACTTCATCTTCATACTTCCCAATGGACAATGGTGAAAGACTAAGTAGAATTTAAGAGAATAAGTTAGTCATTTCCGAGATTGAGAGAGAGAGTAAAAAGAGAAATTAAGGAACTTCTTTCCTTAGCTCAAAATGGTTTGCTTACAACATATTTAAATACACCAATCTGGAGCAACAAAGACAAGAAGAATAATAAACAAAGGGAGAGGTTTCTAGGCGTGTAGAGGAGTGAAAGGGACAGGTCCAAGCTAGTCCCAAACGGCTAGGAGTGCATGTGACTTTAATCATATTTTATTCCCACTTGCTTCCTTCCTTGTTCAGATCTTTAACGGTCATGAGAAGCACTCACAACACACCTTATACTTCCTCTTCACTTCAAGTATCTGCCTTACACGAAATGCTACCTTGTGGCACAAGTATGTACGAACAGACTTGCTCCTCAAGTCTGTACGGACCAGAAAGTTCCTTAGCAATCTTGAATGGCAAACTCTTCTTGGCTTCATATCTCCTTCATGTCAACACTCCCCCTCAAGATTGACCATAGGGACTAGTCAATCTTGAACTCCATGAAGCATTCCCTCATTAAAAACCTTTAGCTCAGCAAAACCGCTTGGGATAAAAACTGGACCAAGGGAAAAGAGTAGAACCCTTCATGGCATAGGAGATCAGTGTGTTGATAAATCCACAAGTCCAAGTTTGGGATGTATGAACTCGCAGACCTTTGTGCTTGCAGCCTTAGTGAATATATCAGCTAATTGATCTTCACTTCTGGTGTAGCATGGTAGTATAATCATTTGCTCCACAGCTTGCCTCACCTTATGACAATCCACCTCTATGTGTTTTGTCCTCTCATGAAAGACTGAGTTACTTGCAATGTGTATGGCAGCTTGGTTGTCACAGTGTATGGTAATTGGTGTGGTAGTCTCAATACCCAAGTCTCTAAGCAGACCTTTGATCCAAATCAACTCATTTGTAAGCTTCCTCATAGCCCTATACTCTGCCTCAGCACTTGAACATGACACCACCTTCTGCTTCTTGCTTTTCCATGTCACTAAGTTCCCTCCAAGGAAGGTGCAATAACCAGTAGTTGATCTCCTATCAACCCTATCTCCTGCCCAATCAGCATCACAATAACCTACAATTTCAGTGCTCTTATTGCACCCCATCCATACTCCTTGTCCTGGTGCCTCTCTTAGGTACCTTAGAATCCTCTCAATCATGTTCCAATGATGCAACTTTGGTGCTTGCATTTGCTGGCTCACTTGGTTCACAGCAAAGCAAATGTCTGGTCTTGTAATGGTTAGGTATATAAGCTTCCCAACCATCCTCCAAAGCAAATGTCTGGTCTTGTAATGGTTAGGTATATAAGCTTCCCAACCATCCTCCTGTAGTGTCTCACATCCTCATAGGGTTTATCCTCAAACTCCCCCTCTCGCATTACTTTGTAGCCTTCTTCCAAGGGGGTCTTTGCTGTTCTTCCTCCTAGTTCACCAGCTTCCTTTAGTAAATCCAGTGTGTATTTTCTTTGTGACAGAAACAAGCCTTCTTTAGACCTACACATCTCAATTCCTAGGAAGTACTTGAGCTCTCCCAAATCCTTGATGTCAAATGTTGCCTTGAGGAAAGCCTTGGTGGAGGTGATTCCTTCTTTATCATTACCCGTGATAATAATGTCATCCACACAGATAAGAATGACAATAATCCCTTGCTGGCTTGTGAGAGTGAAGAGTATGTGATCAGCCTCAGACTTAACAAACCCTCTTCCATTGAGAGTTGTGCTTAGCTTGTGATACCAATCCCTTGGTGATTGCTTCAAGCCATAAATTGCCTTCTTCAGCCTCAAAACATTCCCTGATTTGGTGAGGTGTTCCATACCAGGTGGTGGTCTCATGTAGACCTCATCTTCTAATTCCCCTTGTAGGAATGCATTCTTGACATCCATTTGCCACAGATCCCACTCTAAGTTCACAGCCAATGAGAGTAGAATCCTTATGGTNCATTCCCTGATTTGGTGAGGTGTTCCATACCAGGTGGTGGTCTCATGTAGACCTCATCTTCTAATTCCCCTTGTAGGAATGCATTCTTGACATCCATTTGCCACAGATCCCACTCTAAGTTCACAGCCAATGAGAGTAGAATCCTTATGGTGTGAAGCTTAGCCACTGGTGCAAATGTGTCAAGATAATCCTCTCCATAAACCTGAGTGTAGCCTCTTGCAACTAATCTGGTCTTCTTCCTTTCTGGTTGTCCATTAGCCAAATATTTAATGGTGAATAGCAGCATGCTAGTGACTGCTTTCTTGCTTTTGGGGAGTTCAGTCTCAAACCAAGTCCCATTCCGGATCATAGCACTGATCTCATCATCTACTGAGTCTCTCCATTCTTTTATCTCCATTGCTTCCTCATAAGACCTTGGGATAAACTATTGGTCCACGTTTGTAATGAAAGCTTTATGTTCCCGTGGATAGCAAGCAAGAGAGCAAGTTGCTTGTGTAGGATGAGCCACTGCTTGACTGTTGAAATACACTCTTGTATTAATCCAGTTTGATGGGCGCTTCCTGATCCTTGTACTTCTCCTAAGTACCTGGACCTCTTCACCATTCTCAGCTTCATTTTGGTTATCATCCTGATCATGAACCTCTTGTTCTTGACCCTCATGTAGATCCTCTTGACCAATGTGTCCATCTGAACCCTCTTGTCCCATATGTAATTCCTCTTGAATGTTTGGAGAATCCTCTTGATTCCCCCCTTCAAGATCAGGATGAGAAGCCTCAGCATTTGCATTCTCCTTCCTTTCCTGACCTGAACCAGCTCCTGGACCAGTGTTGCTGTCACTCCTTGACGGCATGTTACTCCTTGACATATTGATACCAAGGTTCTCCATGATCACTTTGAGATTGTTTGCCCTATCCGAGGATCCTTGAGACAAGTCTTTTAGATCATCCCAACTCTTTTCTTCAAAGTAACCTCTGGATTCCACAAACTTAACATCCCTGGACACTAACACAAGCCTGGTTTCTGGAGCATAGCATTTATAGCCCTTTTGAGTAGTGGAGTATCCTAGGAACACTGCTTTAATGCTTCTTGCTTCAAGCTTGTTTCTATGATCTCCAGGCTGCAAAACATAACACAAACACCCAAATACCCGTAAATGATTAATAGAAGGTTTTCTTTTGTTTAATACCTCATAGGGTGTGAGATCTTCAAGAACTCTGGTTGGTGTCCTGTTGATTA
>CAKOAT010373265.1:0-10263 GCA_932364175.1 Eruca vesicaria subsp. sativa
CTTAAAATCCTACTGTCTAATATCAGGTCGCGCTGTACCTGAACTCGAAGTCTTAGAATCCTGCAATCTAAAGTCAGGTCGCACTGAACCCGAACTCCGATTGCTCGATACTAGGTCACGCTGGACCTTAACTTGGTGTATTACAAAACCTGCTATCCGAATCCGGATCGCGCTGAACCTAGATCCTACCACCTGAAAACGGATCGCAACAGATCCGAACCTAAATTCAGGTCATCACATGAAGTCTAAGATCCTCAAAAAAGGTCAGGGCACGACCAATCTGAACCTAAAAACTCAGAAATCCTAACGAAGTTTCTGAGACTCGAAAGCATTCAAAGGAATCCAAATCCAAAATAAGTTGGTCCCAATAGACACAAAGTTTACTTAAACAGTTCGGACCTTTCAAAAAGGGGGAATCTCTCAAGATCCAACTAAGGAACTCGAAATCTAGCAAATTAAACGATTGAGGGATTAAAACCAAGGAACGAGATAAGGTTTAAAAGCCTCCTCAGGCAATATGCGGTTCAAAAGAAATCCTAACATCGCAAAGGTTTAAAGGCCTCCTCATGCTATAAGTTCAGAAAAGAGACAACATAAATAAAAGGCCCGTAGGGCAGACGTCCTAAGAACATGGGAATACTTTTAAAGGAGATCAAGTCATCAGTTCTCCTGACCTCCACCTTCAGAAGCCTTCTGAACTTCACGGTCTTCTTCCATTGCCTCGCTGTCCTTAACCGGGGCATCCTCATCCATCTCACCAACATTCCTTTCTGGGACCACACCAGCCGGAGCTAAATAGTAACCCATCGAACCTAAGTTAGAACCATATTCTCCATGAAAGGATGAATTGAACGTGTTAACCTCAAAAGTACCTGAGCTCTCCGAAAGCTGAGGAAGAGGAAGCTTGCTGATTGAGAAGTCGGAGACCTGAGCTTTCTCGTAAGCCGCAATAGCCTCGGGCATCAAAGACTTCAAACGATCATACTCCTCCTCAGCGTTCTGAATCTCGTTCGATAGCAAGTCCTTCAGGAGCTCCGTATTAGCTTGAAGCTCTTGAGCATAAATTTGGAGGTCAACCTCATCTTTCTTCTTGGAGAACTTCTCCTTGACAGAGGTTAGGATCTTGTTGTAAGCATCGATGACTTCTTTCTTCCCACTCCTAACAGCAAGCTTGACCTCAGCCTCTTTGTTCCTCTGGCTAACCTGAGCCGATACGATCAAATCCTGGACATGCTGCTCCGCGATTTTACGAGCACTCTCTAACTCAGAAATTTTCCTACTCTTCACTCTGATATCGATCTCCATGCTCTCGATTTTCCCTTGCTGAGTATCAGACTTCAAACCGAGCCTCCCAACTTCGGATTGGAGTCTCGAGACCTGAGCTCTGGCTTGATCTCGCTCAACCTTGGTAGTTTTAACCATCTCAGTGACCTGGGCTAACTCTTCAGCATTAGGCGCGTTACTCACTGCCTCCTCGAACTTTAGCTGAGCCTTGTTGATAGCTCCAGCCAGCTACCAAAAGATAAACAGCCAAATAAATATCTATCAAAAGCGATAATAAGAGACTAAAGACTCTTACCTGACCCATATAATGAGCGATATCGATGAACTCATCCCTGTTAGTGAGACTGCTCACTGGAGGGAGGGAGCATCCTGTCTGCTTCATATGCCTCATTAAAGTCGCCAAACCCCAGGGGTCATCGAGAATCGATCCAGGCTTCGAGTGAGCGAAATTCCAACCGACGGTCCCACCCCTCGAAGAAGAGGAGGAGGACCTGGAAGGTCTGTCACTTTGATCGGCACGCGACCTCTTGCTCCTATGAGGCTCAGTCTCGGGAGGTTCCTTAGCCACCAGAGTCTCGACTCCCGTGACCTGAGCTGTAGAACGGGGAACCACCTCCTGAGCTACCTCCGTCTCCATGACATCAGCATCCTTAGCTGATACCCCATCATCAAGGACCTCCTTTACAGAGCTAAGGAAGGAGCCTCCTTGATTCTTCTCGCTTCCTCGCGAAGTACTGGCAGCTTTCGAAGGCCTACCCCTAGCTCGGAATGACGGTTGGAGNTGATTCTTCTCGCTTCCTCGCGAAGTACTGGCAGCTTTCGAAGGCCTACCCCTAGCTCGGAATGACGGTTGGAGAGGCATCTTCTCTGATTTGGTTTTCTCTGTTCCTGAGGTGCTAGCTTCCGTTGAAATCGATACTACGGAATTACCTTCAGAGACTGCATTACCAAATTCACTTTAGCGATCAGCAATCCCAAAACAAACTAGTATATGTCAAAGACATAAGAACAAACGTATTACCTTCTAAATCTGTAACTGGTACGGGATCTAAGAAGGAAGCGTGGTAACGGTCCGGAAACCTGGCCGATCCAATTCGCGAAGTGGTGTACGACGCCCAAGTGCAGGGAGTCTGATGCAGCTTTCGGAAAAGAGCTCTAGTAAGCTTGTTTGGGAGCTCAGCAGGATCTTCAATATCTGCAAAAACAAACAAACATTCATCAGACTATAACCAATGAGAAATCAACGAACTCATTCCTAACAGATCCTAACCGGACGCGTCAGACCATGAAGCCCTAAGTGTACGACCCGCCGGGACCGTCAAAGGATCGATCTTGACATAGAAGTACTTCCTTCTCCAGTCATCATCACTACTGGAAAATTTGAAAATACCCAGCCTGGGACGACTGGCGAGGTAGTAAGTCCCGCTACCACCCTCTTTAGAGGCACTCTCCTTTATTGAGAATAGGCTCATTAAAGAGCTCAACCCGGTAGCAACTCCCTCCTCCTTGGACCTGGTGATAAAACCGTTTATCACTCGAATGACGGAGGGACAAAGCTGGGAAAGGGCTAGTCGATAATGATCCAAGAGATCTAACAGCAGGTCAGGAAGGGGAAACCTAAGGTGGCTCTTGGAAATGTAGTTCTCATGAACACAAAACCAACCCTCCGGGGCCATCTCGGGGGTTTCTTCAGGCTTACAAGCTCTGGCCAATTCCTTCTGACCCTGAGCTTGAACCATAAGGTTCACGATCTCTTGGCTCCTCAAAACAGAGGGCAGATGAGACCCGGAAGGTACGACCCCACTTGAACCTCCGGTCCTCTTTGTCCGTTTGGAGACTCTTTGGGCTATCGAATCTTTAGCCTTCTTCTTCCTCTCGGTTCTTTTCATGGATTCGCCGACTTCTTGTTTCACTTTCATAAGCCGAGCACCCGAAGCGGAGATTCCTGTTTCTCCGGAACCTTCCTTTGGTCGGGTCATATCGAAAACGATGAGGGAAAGTAAAGAGAGAAAAGGAAAGATCAAGCAAAGTAAATCTAAACCTTCGGAGATAACAAGTTCGGGGGAGGAAACTCGAAGATTTAGTCAAACCGAAATAAACAAAAAAAAAAGAAACCTGTAAAGAAGTTAAATAAAAAGAAGGGACAAGAGGAAGTTACCTGAGGAAACCGAATCGCGATGTGGAGAGAGTGGGGAAGTTGAAGTTAATGCGAGCAGCTTTATATCCCATCGAGGCCTCGAGAATCGGGGAATAATTATTTCAAATATTCTTTTAAACTAAACCGTCGATTTCGTTAGATTTAATCACAACCGTCGGATCAAGCAAGAGATATGCTCGAGGGAAGATCACGAGCGATCATTATCTTAACAAAATTAAAAGATTCGGCGGCTAGGTTTAGCTCCCGAGAAAAGCATCTTATCTCGAAAGCTGGGGGCAACTGTTGGGCCCAAATATGGCCCGTCAGCTGAAGTTAGCGAATTAGTTAAACCAAGCCCAATAATGGGCCGGATATGGGTTAATACCACGAAGAAGAATACAGCTCACCTAAGGAAGGGAGCTGATCTCGAGAAAGAGGTCACGAGAAAGAGGTCACGGAGAACAGGTCTGGATTCTTTCGTAGGGACCTGACAAAACNCTCCAATACACTTGATTCTTATTCGTTCTCCATTATTCTCTGTATTCAGATCAAGGATCTTCTTTGTAAACTCTTTTATTACCAAACATCAATATAAACAACGTATTCATTCTCTAAGTTCTTAAGGGATTCAGCCCACGATTATCTTCTCCCCAATCCTAACCTAACCTCAATTAGAAAGTGAGTTTTACCCCTCACAGTAACCATGGGGAGGTTCTTTGCGCTCCTATGTCCGACATAACTTCCCAGAAGCGGGGTCTATCTTCTTTGTTTGGTGCACCGTAAATGTAAGACACATAGAAGGATTTTTTATTGAAGACAATTTTTGTATCAATAACATTTGCTGAAGAATACAAGATTTCCAGTTGGACACTGTCTTTCCATGATAGAACTAGACCACCACTAAGTCCCTCAGGAGGTACTGTGAAGTGATTTTTAAAATCAGAGCCCTTGTACATCTTGTAAACTTCTTCATCTTTTTGCTTTGTCTCCATTAGGAACATAATATCCGGAGAGCTCTTTGAGCAAAACTCTCGGAGTCGACGAACTGTCAGGTCGCTCCCCATTCCCTGACAGTTCCAGCTCAGATTAACTAAGGAAGAGGAGCTGGACCGGACCAAAAATCCGTTCCATTCTTCCTCAAAGCCAGGATCAGAGTATTTGGGCTCCTGTTGATGCAGATGCACCTGAAGTGTTTTTCTTCTTTTCAGTAGTTTCTCTCCTTCTTGGGGAGTACTAATTCTTTGTTGTTCTCCTTCTCTTTACACTTATCCCTTGGGAGCTTTGAGTTGATCTTCTCACGGTTCTCTTCTTTTCCTGAGGAAGTCAAGCACCCGTAGAGGTAGGAGGTTTGGAGCTTTTCCTCTTTACTTGATTCGGCAAATCTTCCTCTGAATGCGGAAGAAGTGGTCCCAGTCTCAGTGAAACATGAAGTCTATCTTCACTAAGAGACCTTATAGGGGATCTGGTCTGGTTTGGATCATAATGTTCCTCTACCGTAGGAGTCGGGTTCCTTGATCCAGAAAGAATGTTACTCCCTCCTGGGAAGTTTGGAGATATGATCTCGTCTATCAGTTGGATATCCACTTTTTGGAGTCTTCCTGACTCTGCATTTGCCACCCCATCTTGTAGCAGGGGAATACGACCTTCAGGGAGAGAGAGGTGTTCAAGAGCCGACCTTCGCTCCTGTGATGTGGCGCTTCCATTCCCTGACTTCCGTCTGGACTCTAGAGTAGACGTTCGGTTCAGTGATCCCCCTTCCCTTTGCGTTCTTGGGGAGGGAGTGTGGGAGACAATAGAGTGGAGAGACTTCGAAGGGTTTTCTCTCTGAGATCCACTAGCAACTGGTCTCCACTCTGTTCTTTGAGCTTGGGGTGTTTGTCGAGATTGAGAGTCTTTATGGGATGCTGAGGAGTTATCTCAAGAGTAGGAGAGTCTCGCTTTAACAGAAGTGCGAGCAGGGTTACTCCTCTCTGAAGTTAGAATCTCTCTCTTGTTGTAATTCAGATCTCTTCTTGCCCCATAGTCAAATCTGAAGTTCCTTTCCCGGTTCCAGTCAATCGATCGAGATGAGTTACTTTGTTCAAACTTTGAGCTCTCATTGTTTCCATATCTTGATTGACTTTTATTTGCAGGTCTTGCTAGGAGTCTGGCATCGAGTCTGTCCAGAGTTCTGGTTTGTGATATACCCATTCTTATAGGAGCTGAGGAGGTTTTATTGGCTTGAGCTCTAAGAGTTGGGAAATTTTCTTTTTCATGTGAGAGAGAGTGACAAGCAAAGAAATGCTTTTGAAGGTTCTCATATTCCAGCTCGACTTGCTTGATTTCCCCAGAGGGGAGAATGATGTCTAAGAACATCTCTAACGGTTTCAGCCCGTTAATAAGCACTCTGATCCTTCCTCGTTCCACTTCAAAGTCTTCAACTGGTCCCAGCTCGTTACCAATTGCTTCAAGTGCTACATCTGTCCAGTAGTGTAACGGGATTCCATGTATAGTAATCCAGAACGGGATCAGCGCTGGAAAGTAGTCAGAGACTATGGGTTCCCACCTTTGAAGAATCAACATCCATCTCTTAAAATGGTATGGAGGATCAGAGAGGATTGAAATAAGGTCTTGTTCAGTGTCGAATTTAAACTGAAACAAGTTTGGGCCCAAATCTCTACCAGTGATATTACCCTTGACCTGACAATGTTGGAGAACGAAATCCACTAAACTCTGGTTTTTTGTATCGCTAGATTAGTCATCCTACCTGTAAGAGTTAGCTTGTGTTCCCCAATTAGAGCAGCAGTATCTCCCTGTGGAATCTTTACTGGTGGCCGTTTGGTGCCTTTAGAGGAGTCAGCCACCCATTTTTCTTTTTCAAGTCTCATATATATATAGTTATTATAACAACTTTATTGGTAGAAATTGTTCTTAGAGAAAGAAAAAAAGTTATTATTTTAATGATATAACTTATTTTTTCTTCAAAACTTTAAGCTAATATTTTGATGCAGTTGTTAATGATTTTTTTTTTATTAAAGAACTTCTATATATGATAAGTTTGCTAATGAGAACTGTTCTTAACATATCTCTTTTTTTTCTTTTGAATATGATATCCCTTTTAGATATCCCCGTTAAACTTGTTCTTAGTGGGCTTTACATACGGATTTTATTAATCGCTTGCCTTATAGTACTGAAATCTATATTTCTCCCTTTTCTAATTCATCTCATTCTTGTAGAAAAAGATGTTCCTCACTTATTTATATTCAGTTTTAATCATTTTGTTGTTTGGACGTGATTAATTTTTGTTGTAGTTCTGGTATGTTAAGCAAAGAAGAGATCATATATATTTGTTGCATAATGAGTACATTCAACTTTGAGTAACACGAAAGTACATGAATATGAAAACTTCAAACTTATATATGCATATTTATCATAGATATGATTTTGACCAAATTGTAATCAGAGGAACATTCTTAAATAATCATCCATACGCTTGTACTTGACATCCGGATAGAGACTTGACGCTTCTTCATCTTCTCCGACTTCGTGATCAGCGAGACATCCTTCATAGAAGATATGATAAAAATGTCCTATCCCTGCTTGATGTGGAATCTCCAGATCTACATTTTTATAACAAAATCAATTAACATTTAATGGGCTTTATGTTTTAAATGAACATGAAGTCTAGTCGATTAAGCATACAGGCCCGGTTTTGAGGGGGTGCCCACAGTGCAAAAGCACAGGGCCCATCTTTAATTTCTTCAATTTTCTTCAGAATTTGGGGCCCAAATATTTAGAAAATACTACAAAATAGGACCCAAAATTTTTAATAGATATTTCTACATAGCAGAATTCAAAAAATATTTTGATCAGCAAAGGGTCCTAGATACAAATGAGACGGGCCTGTAAGCATGCCTAGCTGAAAATGATATATAGTTATATACTATGTTATAGTATGATTGGACTTACGTTCAATGTTGGCAAGGAAGTCCCTTGCAGCAATATTGGTTTTTTCCAGTTCATTTTTGGTTAGCTTTTCCCAAATCTTAATCAATTCATTTTGCGTGAGAATGTTGTCCTGAGGTCTGATATACACGGTTTTGTTCACTGTTCGTGGATCGTCCATTGTTTTTGCGGTGTATCTTGCGATATCGTCTTCATCAGCGAATACCACTACGAAGATAACACCATTAAAGATTAACTGCTTTCTTTACGAGGTTTATCGTTCAAATCTAACAACTAAATAATAACCACACTTAGAAGAGTAAAGTTTTTCTTTGGAGGAGTAATGATTTTTACCTTTTACGTTTCCATCTCCATATATATTAGCTTTTTTCTTTGGAGGGAGTAAAGTTTCCATCTGAGATAAGTTTCCGGCAAAATATGCAGCAAAGCAAGCGCCAACAACATAAGTGTAAGGTATTCCGGCAGCTTCAATAGCATGACGCACTTCCATTTTTTGGTCGAACGTTTCTCTTCCTGGTGGTAACGCATGTCCCATACGTGGTGGATCCATACCAAACTCAGATGGTAAAAACCTCTGAAATAATTAATCTTATTAATTATTTTGAAAAATATTATAGATACCCATCCAAAGTACTTTAAGGAAATGTTTTATCAAATTATAAAACTTTTGATTTGTTTGAAATATTATGTTAAGTTATCTATATATGCATGTTATAGGGGTCCTTTACTTTAAGGAAACGTAAAAGTTAAAAACAACAAACTTATCAGCAGTTTTTTTTTTTACTTTTTCTCAACCAACCAATCTTAACCTTTGCTTTCATACCTTGACATTACCAGCCTCTTTGATGGCTTCAACGAGCTTGAGCTGGACAAGGATGTTATGGCTACGGAAGTGAACGCCTGACATGGCGGAGACAACCACATCTACGAGTTTCACGGCCGATACGAGGCTTTGGTGGTCGGAGAAAGAAGCTTCGACGAGACGAGCGCCGAGTTTTTTGAATGAGAAAAGGAGTTGGACTTTCTCGATGTCGAGACCAATCTCTGGCCGCTGCAAAACGTAAGTTTCGTGACCTTCAGCCAAACACGCCCTCACGATTCTCTTCCCTAGGTAACCCGTCGCTCCCACCACCAAAACGCGCGTTTTCTCGCCGCTTTTGATCTCTCCCATTTTTTTTTTCTCTTGATCTTTGTGACTGTGTTTGGTAGAAGTGTTTAGCTCGCCCCTGTATAAATATAGGTTGAAACATATACATGTATATATATATATATATATATATATATATATATATATATATATGTATGTACACCTAATGGATCATTGTATGCATTGTAAGTAAAGCTATTGACGGTTGATATGACGCCTATAAAATAAATTAATACTTTTCAGCTGATATATTTTTAAAATGAATGATAGGTAAACAAAACATACGATTTGTTTGAGAGAGATCATATATATGTTTTTAATGAATTAATGTTATGTTTAAAAAAGGGAAATTAGGCCAAGTAGTAACAAAAAAAACAAAATTAAAAATCTAACCAAAATACCCCCTCTCTCTTAGAGCACCCACATTCGTAAACCGACGATGGGGTTCACAGAAAATATTTTTTTATTATTTTTTTTTACTTTTTTCTGTTTGTTTCTCTAAAAAAAAAAAATTAATGGGCCAATCGTGGGCCGCCACGTGGCGTGGGGCCCACGAAAACTGCAATGAACCGGTTCACGGCAGACAACTTTTGTGACTCAGGTTCACAAGTTTTCTATTATTTTAATATTTTTTTTTTAGGGAAGCGTGTGATCCCCCCCCTATAAAACCTCAATGTGCATGCTCTTAGTTTCTCGTTCTATCTCTCTCTACTCTTCTCCCAAAATCTAATTTATCTTTTTTTTTTGGTTATTTAGAAAAAAATGCCCTTAAAAAAGCATACGATTTGCATCTATTTATGGATTGATGTTATGTTATCCACAGTTAGTAACACATATATAGTGTGGAATTGGGTTGTAAAATTATAATGTAAACTTATACCTATATTTATATATGATACTTAAGATATAATGTGATGTGAAAAAGCTTATCATTGGATTGTAAACATTCATTGTGGCTACATAAAAGCATTTAAATTAGTTTATGTTCTATATTTAACATTGTATTTATCCTAGTTATATAGTGGTTTTTTGTGAGATATCAGTTATATAGTGCCCTAAAAGCAATTCATTTAAAAAAAAATGCTTTTAAGCTTTATAATATTAGTTGTCCAAAAAGAAGAAAAAAAGCTTTATAATCTTTAGCGGAAAATATGGACAAATTTTTCTCTCCATTGAAAACAAGCAATTAATTTGGGATTTGTATACATGCATTCAGTTATAAGTGTTATGGTTTCGACTGGCATATTGTTTCTGGTTTTTGCTTTAGTTTTTGGTTTTTGTTTTTGTAAAAACCATTTTTTATCCAATCAAGTTTTGGTTTTTAGTTTTTATTTTTGTAAAAACCATTTGATTTGCCAATCAAGATTTTTTAAAAATGGATTCCCTAAATTTTAGGGAAACTAGTTTTTCAAAATTCAACTAATTTATAGGTGATGATTGTTTGCACTAGTTTTTAGTTTTAGTTTTTAGTTTTTAGATTTTGGTTTTAGATTTTTGTTTTTGGTTTTTGATTTTAGCTTTCTATTTTTGGTTTTCAGCTTTTGGTTTTTGTTTTGGGGGATTTGCCAAAACCAACCTAAAATTTCATTTCAACCCTAAAGGTGTACCCCTTATTGAGTCAAATGCAAAACCAACCTAAAGGGGTTTTGAAGTTACTACTTGACCCTTGTGACCAAACAAAAAAACAGACAGTTATTTTACGGTTCTGTCCTTTGCAAGTCTACACATAATAGAGAGAAGTCTACACATT
>CAKOAT010373487.1:0-12618 GCA_932364175.1 Eruca vesicaria subsp. sativa
GGGCCATCCATTTTTGATGGAACGTTATGTAAACGTATAATTGGGCCTGGTCAATGGTTCAAGAACTTTGTAAGTTTACATCTGATAATGCTACTTTCTAAACTAAGTATGTTTAGCTCGTACATATGTAATGTGCTTTTCAGGACATAGACGCCATGATGTATTTGTTTCAAGAAAAGACCACGCTGCGTCGTTGGAACATGAGATGTCGGAAAAGCTCAATGATAAGGTGAACTTGGAGATTTCTAGAGTTGCACAGGAGATGAAATAGAAGTTAAAGATTGCGACGGTGGCTACGGTAGTTGCAGGTGCAATCGTAGGAATATGGACTGATGTTAGGAGTTTTCAATGCTCCTAAGACAAATGATGTTGTATAAAAGATTGTCGAACCAGTTTTGAGAGATGTAAAAGCACCGAGAATCCAAGTACTAGTTTAATCTAAGTGCAATCATGTGGTTGATTGGTTTATGAATTACAACTAATATCGAAGTGCAGTAAAGAATGCGATGACTGAATAAACTTTAACAATTAAGAGACGGGAGAATCTATGGGTACAGGGAATTTGACCTTGGATGATCAGTTTTCGAACTAAGAGTGGCAAGTGATCAATTAAACTATCTACCTTAGGCCTAGACACAATTCTAAACAAGCTCTATGTCTAGATGAATGTTCATTTGCAAACACAATTCAAACATCAAAATTCTTTGGTTGAATATCATGAAAGCAATCATTAAGAACAAGTCTATTAGCCATCTTAACACCTTTAACAACAAGTATCCATGGTAAAGGATGTTAAAAGCTTAGGAGAGTTGACTCAGACATTTCATCGAACACTTTGTGAGTGGGAAATGTCTAAAGATCAACTTTTGAGTGGCCAACTCAAGAAAAGCATTAGGATCACTCTACAAGCAAGGAATAGGAGAAATCTAAACTAAACACTCTAATTCTAGACTAATCATCCTTAGTCTCCCTAACCCATGAATTCAACGGTGATTTACTCACTACACATCATGATTAATCTTAAACCCATTTTAGATTCAAATTTAATCATGTAGATGATGAAATAGACAAGTCAAAAAATGAATAATGAAATCAATGATCTTAAAAGATGAACTTTCCAATAGGTTTTCAAGTATTTTCTTCAAGAACAAAGATAGATCTCCAATGGTGGCTTACGGAGTACTTAACTTAGGTTTTTACAATGTTAGAACATAAAAGAAATGACCAAAAGGTCCCGAAATAAAACAGATTTTTCGCACACACAAGACGCGCAGCGGGGTCACTACACCGCTGCCAAGACCCCGCTCCGGAGCTCACAGCGGTGTCATGCCCCCGCTGCCGACCCCCCGCTGTGATCGCTCTCTTTCTTCTTCAAAGTCGAGCGGGGTTGGGTACCCGCTACCGAGACCCTGCTCCAAGGCACACCGACCCTTGACTCCGCTGCGCCACCTCCTCTCCGGCTGGTATTGGTCGCAGCGGCCTCTTGACCTTGCTGTGGCTGCTCCGGCTCGCCAAATATCACCTTTGTGCTCTCTTTTAGCACATAATTGATCCCAAACACCTCCAAGAACTCCATAGCAAGTTCCATGACCTGATAAAGACAAATGAATGCAATATGCAACCTAAAAGTGCCTAAACCTAATCTATATGCTTAACATGAATAAGAATGAACGGTTAAAACTAAGTAAATATGCAGCATATCAACTCCCCCAAACTTGTCCTTTACTTGTCCTCAAGTGATCTTTCAAGGACTTATGGGAAGAGAGGTTTGAAGGCGGGAACTCATAACCAAGAGAAACACATCTAAGAACTCAACTTATCATCCTAAAGAGACATTCTAAATAGCATGAACACACTCTCTTATCACACTCTAGCTTCTCTAGGCCTATCAACACACTCTTATGCCTTTTTAACAAGATGCAATACTCTTCAATTTCCAAGTCTTTAAACCAGCACTCACATTAGTTCACACACACACACACAAAGTGAAGTCTCACAAATGGGCACATGATCTCAATCATTTTGCTAGGCAAGCAACGGGTCTAATGAGAATGAAAGGATGGTTCAGATGCATCATTTTTAGTGGCTATCACTCAAGAACAAGGAGCTTGATCAATATGCAAAATTTATCTAAGACTAGAGGCAACTGATGCATGCATAGTCTTATTCTCATCATTCTACCCTTTCCTAAGTGATTTCAAGTTCTAACCCTTTCTTTCATCATCTCATACCCCAAATAACCTTTGCTCACATCACTCACCCAATGAACAAATTCTTCTCTTTTTTTTTTTTAGCACAACCAACTAGGGACTCTTCACAAGCTTTTCTTCTTTGTAACTCTAACTCTTCTTCTTTACACATCTCCCCCAAACTTATTCCTTTGTTTTTTTTTTTATATATATATATGGGAAGGGTTCCTTAATACATAATCTAGAGCTCTTCTTCATTTGGTTTGGTTCCTAGTGCATTTCTTTCTTTCCTTAAGGCACAATTTGGTTCACCTTTCTCATAATCTTTCATTCACAACCCAAAATATCAGCTTTGAAACACATAAACCCCACTCACCATCCTAGATGCTAGCTCAAAAGATGTTCCTATGCTAGCAAGAGATGAGAACAATCCTATGTCGCCTCCAATACTCTCAAGATTTTGCACATGACAAGCTATCAAAAGAAGGCCTCACTCATGCAAATTAAATGTTTGGTCTCAAAAGAATGGCTTGGGTTCAAATCAAGGGTGTGGAGTACCATTTGGGTTAACAAAAGAGTGGTGAAAATAGAGTAACATAACCCAAATGTGTATGAGATCCATGATCAAGTATATAAGTGCCCATATGCAAGAGAGATTAAGTTCATTAAGCCAAAATTCAGATTGGAGCTGGTTTTAAGAACGATGTTGATTTAAAGCAAGCAAACATGTTTCAAAAAGAGTTTTCAAGGCTCGAAGCGTGCAAGGTTTTCAAGAGATGTTCAAGCTACTTGATGTGTCTAACTAGGGTGTCACTTTGAGCTCTTGACAAGTGTTCATCACAAGGTGTTTTAAAATCATTGTTCCCAATGCAAGTGAATGCAAACGACATGCTCTAGACTCTCCTAAAAATGCAAATGATGCAACCTACATGATTTTTGTTTTTGTTTTTTTTTTTAATTTTTTTTTTATAAATGTACAATGCAATGCATGAGACTCAAAATCATCAAAGAAAACATGATTAAATACTTGGTACCTCCCCCAAACTTAATTCACACAGTCTCTGTGTTGTTAAGTCGAGAGAGATACCGAGAAAAGAAATAAAATGCAGGAAATGAAAGCGGTATATACAATGAGAGGGGATGGAGTACCTCGCTAGTTGTCGGGGTTGAAGGAGGTGTCTCCACCAGCTGTGTCAGGCTCGTCTGGGTCAGGGTATGTGATGTAATAGTCCGGCCGTGGGGCGTTGAAGCCATAAGGGGGACCATAAAGATTGTAGGCTGCATTGTAGTAGCCGTATGGTGCACCGGAATGATCCATCGGCGCGCTACTCACATTGTCACCAGAATCATCATCGGAGGATGTCAATGATGGAGATTCGTTCCCTGATTCCGATGGAAGGGCCACAAAGTTGCGCTTAGCACGCTCTTGCTGGCTGTCACGTTGAGGCCGAGGAGCTGATGTGTTGGCCATTGCAAAGTCACTGGAGCTACATCCTACTACACCTCCTCTTACCAGAACATCAGCCATCTTCTTCAATGTATTCTTCATTGTCTTCTTCAGCTCCTTATACTTTGTCTTGAGGTTGTAGAAAGCGCGATCTTGAGCCTTGTTCCATCGCTGAAGCTTATCAATGTGCTCGTGAGCATCCCGGAGAGGTCCTGGGGCTAAGGCTCCTGCATAAGGCTGAAAGTAGTAGCGAGGTGGGCCGTAGAGTGCTTCATCGGTACTCTCTTGCCTCTCTGGTTGATGTGCTCTTGCAGATCGAACAGTTGGAACACTCCTCCTCCTTTTGCTTACTACCATGGGGACTAGGGATCCATGAGGCCCTAGTACATGCTCATCCCCAATATCAAAGGCAACTGCTCCTGGAAGCTGTAGACTTGTTATGTTCTTGTTGGGGAGGACCACTTCAACAACTCTACCATGTGTCTTGTAGGTGTAGACACAATCTCCTTTGTACCTTCCGCTGAAATATTGAGAAATTTTCATGTGAGTCCCGTCAAGGAAGGTAGGACCAATGCCATCAGAACCTAGGTTCACACCAACATGCTGAAGTAGAGGAGCGATCATGCCTCCAATCCCAATCTGAGGCTCTGAATCCTCTGTTGGCCAAGCCCAATCCCTATAGTACTCAAGGCGCGTCATAAAGAATCCAACCATTCCAAAGTCTTTATACAACTCACCGACATCAAACGGGATCTTCTCAGGTGCTAAGGGTGCAAGATCTAGACAAAGAAGTCGCAGTTCCTCTTCAGTTACGGATCCGGGCTCCTTACGAGGGAAAAAGGCGTGCACCAGCATCCTGTGGAAGTATCGTATCGCTGGGTTCCTGATGGCTGAGTTCTTGTCTTTCCCCGTGACGTGAGATGTGCCAGTAATGAATTTCCAAACTTTCGCTGGAATGTTGATGTCTCTGGAGATTCCAGTAAGCCTAGGAAGATGGAAGTATTCTGCATCTGTAAATCCATACAACCTCCCAATATCCTTGAAGGTGACGTTGTGAACTCTCCCTTTAACCTTGAACGTTATCTTTCCCCATCCTTGCCTCACATGCTGAGATTCATGATAAGTTACCACCAATGAGGACAAGAACTCATAAGACAGCTCCTTGTAGGTGGGATGAGCAAAGGAGTAGAAGCTAGACATGTTCATGTTGCCTAGCATAGCCTTGACATCTTCATCAATACCAATCTCCTCCATCAGTTCTGTATCCCCAAATCTTGTAGCAGGCCAGCTCACACCTTCCTTTAGGAAGTCTAGGAACACAGCTGAGGTTGGTTTCTTGTCCTTTTCTCTCTTAGAATAAGGCTTTGTTCCCTCTTCAGTGGATTTCCTTGCTTTTTTGGTTGGAGCTGGCTCTTCTCCACTCTCTTCATCACTCTCAACTCCGCTGGAGGTTGTTATTTTCTTTCCCTCTCTCTTCTCTTGCTCTTGTGATTTCTTAGCTGCCAACACTTGTTGCCTAGATGATCCATCTGTGGGTGTGCAAGTTAGAGGCTTCCCTCTCAAAGCAGTCACTTGTGCTTGTTTTTCTTTCTTTCTTGCGGCGTCCTTATCTTTGTTCGACTTTCCCATTGTGCCTACAAAATCAAACCTTCAAAGGGACATTAGCAACCAAATGTTGATCATACTTATCAAATTAGCTCAAGAATTGAAAGACTCTTAACACAAGCATTGAAACACTTCAATGAAGTTTGAGAAGCCACAATCAAACTCAAATGTGAACAATTTAGAATTTCTCCAAAATCTCAAGAACCCTAATTTGGCAAATCTCAATTTCAACTCAAATCCATCACAATTTAGGCAAGCCATCATGATATATAAACATTCCCTAGCCTATTTCATCCTAATCAAGCAAGAAATTGGGCAAAATTCAAGTTTTCAAAAATAGGGCTTTTGGACATACGAATTTGAATCTTAAAATCCCTATACCTTGCTTTGATGGAATGAAAGTGACAAACTAGAACAAGAAACAGGTTCTAGGGATGAAAACTTCGAATTAGGAAGAAGAATGAGTTGATTTGGTGAAGGATTGAGAAAGTTATGGTGTTTTAGGTTTTGAGAGAATTGGGAGAGGTTGATTGTGAGAAAGGGGGAGAATGGAGGAGAAGATGTCGATGGGGGAGGTAGATAGGCGACCGGTTCGTTTTAAGTTGGTTTAGGGCTGGTTTGAACCGGTTTAGAGGGATAGAACACTTACCTGGCGAGCAGAGCGACCCCCGGCCCCCGCTGCGAAGACTCCGCTGTGAACTGGAGCGGGGGAACGACCCCGCTGCGGCACCCCGCTGTAGGCGCTCTCTTTTTCGTCGTCACAATGCGAGCGGCCCTTCGACCCCGCGGCGACACAACCCGCTGTAGACCGGAGCGACCCCCTCTCTCGCTGCAAAGACCCCGCTGTGATCGGGAGCGGCCTTTGACCCCGCTGCGAGACCCCAGGTGAACCCAGACGAAAATACTCCACATCTTCTTCTACTCTCTCTTTTTTTTTTTTTTTTTTTTTTTATGTACAAGGATATACATGGGACTTCCTCCCAAGTGAGATTGTTTTAAGTCTCTAGCTTGACTTTGCCTCTTGAGGATTAAGCGGAGGTGAGATCGGAAAGTGGAATCGAAGTTCCCTCTTCCTTAGGTGTAGTGGTCATGTAGAGCTTAACTCTCTGCCCATTGACTGTGAAATCCTTGCCATCAGCACTCCAAAGAACTATTGCACCATATGGTCTAACCTCTTTAACTTTTAATGGACCTGACCACCTGGACTTTAGCTTTCCTGGAAACAACTTCAGCCTAGAGTTGTAGAGAAGTACTTGATCCCCTTCCTTGAACTCTCTCTTCAGAATGTTCTTGTCATGGAAGGCCTTGGTTCTCTCCTTGTAGATCCTTGAGTTCTCAAAAGCATCCATTCTTATCTCATCAAGCTCATGTAGATGGAGAAGCCTTTTCTCTTTAGCACTCTTGATGTCAAAGTTAAGCAACTTGACTGCCCATAATGCCTTGTACTCAAGCTCTACTGGTAAGTGACAAGCCTTCCCATACACAAGGTTGAAAGGTGTAGTACCCAAAGGAGTCTTGTAAGCTGTCCTATAGGCCCAAAGTGCGTCATCAAGCTTATTAGACCAGTCTTTCCTTGTAACCCGACAATCTTCTCCAAAATGGACTTGATTTCTCTGTTAGAAACCTCAACTTGACCACTAGTCTGAGGATGGTAAGGAGTTGCCACTTTTTGCTTCACACCATTCTTCTTAAGAAGTGCTTCTAGTAGCTTGTTGATGAAGTGGGCACCTCCATCACTGATCACAATCCTTGGAACACCAAATCTTGGAAAGATAGTACTCTTGAACTTCTTGGTCAAAACCTTAGCATCATTGGTGGTGCTTGCAATAGCTTCCACCCATTTAGAAACATAGTCAACAGCTACAAGGATGTACTTGTTCCCATAAGAAGATGGAAAAGACCCCATGAAGTTAATACCCCACACATCAAACACTTCAACTTCAAGGATGGGATTTTGGGGCATTTCGTTCCTCTTGGTAATGTTACCTCTTCTTTGGCATGAATCACACTTTGAAATGAAGTCTTGTGTGTCTTTGAACATATGTGGCCACCAGAAACCAGCTTGCAGCACCTTCGCAACAGTTTTAAAGGTAGCAAAATGGCCTCCATAAGATGATCCATGACAATGTGTAAGGATCCCATCAATCTCTTCATTAGCAACCACTCTCCTATAAAGCTGATCCTTGCAGAGAGTGTAGAGGTATGGATCATCCAAGTAGTATCTCTTCATATCTTTGTAGAACTTCTTCTTGGCATATCCCACAAGGTCTAGGGGTTCTTTTCATGTGGCTAAGTAGTTCACCAAATCAGCATACCAAGGTTCCTTCTCTTCTGTGGCTTTGACTTCTTCAAGTTTTCTACCAGTCTCACAAACTGCCATCACTGCCCCAATAGCCATGATTTGTTCTTCTGGAAGTCCTTCATCAATGGGGGCACCACATTCTACTTTCAGCCTGAACAGATGGTCAGCTACACCATTCTCAACTCCTGGCTTGTCCTTGATCTCCAAATCAAACTCTTGAAGCAAAAGGATCCATCTCAAAAGCCTAGGTTTTGCATCTTTCTTTGCCATGAGATGTCTCAGGGCGGCATGATCTGTGTAAAGAATGACTTTAGAACCACTAGGTAGCTTCTAAACTTCTCAAAGGCAAAGACAATGGCTAGCATTTCCTTCTCAGTAGTTGCATACTTCACTGCGCATCATTCAAAGTTTGGCTTGCATAGTAGATGACATGAGTTTTACCATCTTTCTTCTGCCCCAAAACAGCCCCCACAACATAGTCACTAGCATCACACATTATCTCAAAAGGAAGGTCCCAATCTAGTGGTTGAACAATGGGAGCACTAATGAGCTCACTCTTCAGTTTCTTAAAGGTTTCAAGGCACTCTGCATCAAAGCTAAAGGCAGCTTCTTTGCACATCAACTTGGTTAGTGGTCTAGCAATCTGAGAGAAAGCCTTGATGAACCTTCTATAGAACCCAACATGATCAAGGAAACTCCTGATGTCTTTAACTGTCTTTGGAGGAGCCAAACTCACCATCAAATCTATCTTAGCCTTGTCTACCTCAATCCCTTTCTCTGAAATCTTATGTCCAAGCACAATCCCTTCTTTAACCATGAAGTGACACTTCTCCCAGTTAAGCACAAGATTGGTGTCTTCACATCTCTGTAGGACCCTGCACAAATTTGACAAACAAGCAGAAAACGAGGATCCGTAGACAGGGAAGTCATCCATAAACACCTCCACAACATCCTCAATTAGATCAGAGAACATCGACATCATGCACCTTTGAAAGGTGGCTGGAGCATTACATAGCCCAAATGGCATCCTTCAATAAGCAAAGGTACCATAGGGGCATGTGAATGTCGTTTTCTCTTTATCATTGGGATGTATGCGTATCTGGAAGAATCCTGAATATCCATCAAGAAAGCAATAGAAAGAGTGATTTGCGAGTCTCTCAAGCATCTGATCAATAAATGGTAATGGAAAATGATCCTTTCTAGATGCAGAGTTCAATTTCCTGTAGTCAATACACATTCTATGCCCTGTGATAGTTCTTGTTGGTATCAGTTCATCTTTGTCATTTCTAACCACAGTTATACCACTTTCTCTGGAACTACATGCACAGGAGATACCCATTTAGAATCTGAGATAGAGTAACTCACACCAGCATCGAGAAGTTTAAGAATCTTTTTCTTTACAACATCCTTCAGGTTAGGATTTAACCTTCTTTGATGCTCTATAGAAGTCATTGATTCATCTTCTAGATGTATCCTATGCATGCATAAAGAAGGTGATATTCCTGTAATATCATCAAGTGAGTAACCTATTGCTTTTCTAAATCTTTTAAGTGTTATTAAAAGTTCAGATAGCTCATTTTCTTTCAGTTCACTGCTCACAATGACAGGGTATGTTTCATTGGTTCCAAGAAATGCGTACCTTAATCCTTGGGGAAGTGGTTTAAGCTCCACTTTAGGTGCCTTTAGCTCACTCCAATCATCTTGCTGAGCTCCTTCATGTTTGGTGACTGAGGCTACTTGATGAATCACTTGAGGCAGCTCCTCATACTGATCTGTCTTAACCACCCCTTTGTGTGAGTCCATTATCATCCCATAGGCAATGCTCTCCTCATTCTGAACTACTGCAGACTCTCTATCTATCGTCAAGGCATGTTGTAGGGGATCCTCCAGTGACAACTCTTGAAGAAACTCGTCAGCTAGAGCATCCATCTCCTCGATGTAGAAGATTTGTCCTTGCACTATTGGTTTCTTCATTATCTCCTTGATGTCAAAGTTAAGAATGTTCCCTTTTCCTAAATGCAGATCAATCTTGCCTTCCTTCACATTGACAATAGCTCCAGCTGTAGCTAAGAATGGCCTCCCAAGGATGAAAAGATCTTGAGCTTCTTCTCCCATCTCAAGTACCACAAAATCTGTAGGGATCTCATAGTTTCCAATCTTCACAGGGAAATCTTCCAAGATACCAACTGGGTACTTTACTGAGCGATCAGCCAATACTAGAGAGAGTCTACACTTCTTGTACTGAGTGAATCCAAGCCTTTTTGCAACAGATAAAGGCATCAAGCTGACACTAGCTCCCAAATCGCAGAGGCATCTCTCAAAAACCATAGGTCCAATAGCACAAGGTAATGTGAAGCATCCTGGATCTTGTAGCTTCTTTGGAACATCAAGCCTCTGGATGATAGCACTGCGCTCATGAGTAATGATCATCATACCTTCCATCTCTTTCTTCTTTGCAGTCACAACATCTTTCAGGAATTTGCTGTATTGAGGTACTAGCATGAAAGCGTCAATGATAGGCATTGTGACTTGAATTTCACTCATTTGCTTCTCAAATAAAGCCTTGTACTTCTCTAGCAGTTGCCTTTTGAACCTTCCAGGGAATGGGAGTTTGGGTTCATAAGGAGGAGGAACAAAAGTCTTCTCACTTGCTGGAGTAACAACTTCATTATCTTTTACTGTTTTCTTCTCTTCCTCAACCTTTCCTTTACCCTTAGCTTCGATAATCTTCTCCAGGATCTCATCATTGATCTTCTCATCCACAATCACAACTTCGTCATCTATATTGATGGATACCCCCTCACCTTGTTTCTCAGCATCCTTGTTGAGAGTCTTGGAAGCTAGTTCTTTTCCACTCCTTAGGGCGATGGCTTTCATGGTCTCCTTGGGGTTTTGCTCAGATTTTCCAGGTAAGGACCCTTGCTGGCGATTTGGGTTTGTGTTCATGGAAGCAAACTGTTTCTCCAAAGCCCTGAACTTGTTGTTGAGGTCATTGTAACTGACATCAATCTTGGCATAGAGGTTTTTGAGCTCATATCCAACATGTTTTTCGCTTCTTGTCTGAGACTCCAGAATCTGTTTCAGTAGAGCGTCAGTGCTGGTTTCCTGTGGAGTAGACGAAGAAGGGTTAGGCTGCTGTGGCTGTTGGGAAGGCTGGTTCCCTTTGTTGGTGAAACCTGGAGGTGGGTTCTGCTGAGACTGATAACTCCCTTGCTGGTTGTTCCTTTGCTGGTAACCTTCTTGTGGGTAGTTGTTGTAACGGAAGTTTGGTTCTTTCTTGTACCAACTACCATTGTTGTTGATGAATCACAACTCTTCTTGGCCTTATATTTCATCAACCTCATTTGTCACAGGTTGTGCTTCATTGCTTGAGTTCCCAACAAAGTACAGCTGTTCTTGAGTAGCTTTTTCTGCAATGAGGATGTCAATCTTAGAGCACCTCCAATGGTGTTACCCACCATTGGAGTCCTTAGGGATAAAATAGTATTTTTTTTTTCAGAATAGTTAAGGATCCTAATCTTAAATTGTCCTCCAATCGTGTTACCGGGTATGGAGTCCTTAACTTTTTTTTTTTTATTAATTTGTAAAACATATAAATTTTTAAATTTTATTTATTGAAAGATTAATTTTAAACATACAATAACTAAACATTTTCATCATTACCAAACTTGTTCCAAATATTTTCGATCAAATCATACTTCAGTTGTGCATGTATATGCGGATCACGAATTTGATTTCGTACGCCAAGCAGATTACCAAGATTTGAAGGTATCTCGGTAGAATATGACATATCCACCTGGGAACCTCGACTCGTGTCTCCTACTTCAAATTCGGATGTATCATACTGAGTGTAGCCATTGCGTTCATTTTCTACTATCATATTATGGAGTATGATACAAGTTCGCATAACCATACCTATTTGTCTCTTGTCCCACAAAATTGCCGGGTTCTTCACTATCGCAAATCGGGCTTGCAATACTCCAAAAGCACGTTCGACATCTTTTCGGGTTGCTTCTTGAACTTTGGCAAATAACTCAGCCTTAGGACCTTGAGGGCGTGAGATAGATTGGATAAATGTTGACTATTTTGGATATATGCCATCTGTGAGGTAGTACGCCAAATCATATTGGTGGCCATTGACCATGTAGTGGACCGTTGGAGCTCGACCTTGTAAAATGTCATCAAAAACAGGTGAGCGATCGAGGATGTTAATATCATTTAATGTACCTGGAAGACCAAAAAAAGCGTGCCATATCCAAAGATCTTGTGAAGCCACAGCCTCCAAGACAATTGTTGGCTTCCCTGACCCACGTGTGTATTGTCCTTTCCAAGCGGTTGGACAATTTTTCCACTCCCAATGCATACAGTCGATACTTCCTATCATCCCAGGAAAGCCGCGTATCTCTCCAATATCGAGTAGTCGTTGAAGATCCTCTGCAGTTGGTCGTCGTAGGTATTCATCTCCAAATAACTGTATTACGCTTTCTGTGAAATTGGTTAAACACGAAAGGGCTGTGCTTTTACCGAGGCAGAGATATTCGTCAACGGCGTCCGCCGCACAACCATAAGCGAGCATACGCAGAGCTGCTGTACACTTCTGTAGTCCAGATAGACCGAACCTTCCAACAGCATCTTTCCTTTGTTTGAAGAATGGAACATTTGCAGAGAGGCGATCAACAATACGCATGAATACTTCCTTGTTCATGCGGAAACGCCATCTAAATAAATGAGCCGGAAATGTCGGATCCTCGGAAAAGTAGTCATTCCAGAGCCGTTTATGGCCCTCTTCACGGTTTTGTTCGATATATGCACGTTTTCTCTGTTTGGCAGATTGATTCTCCATGATATTTTGGATGGTTTCATCAAAATATTCATCGAAAGCCTCGTCCACAGCCGCATTTAATTCCCGATCGACTTCATCCCCCATACTTGTCAACTCTTCCTTCGAAATGGTGAAAAACAAACATAATAAGAATCATCTAAGTTAAAACATAATAAGATTAATCTGAGTAATAACGAAAGAAAAATAGGTTGATTTGTTTAGAATAAATTTGAATTGGTCCGTTTGAAATTGT
>CAKOAT010373931.1:22781-35371 GCA_932364175.1 Eruca vesicaria subsp. sativa
CCTTAAACCAAAGAATATCATGATTCACTACTTCCACTCATCTATGCTGAAAACAAATCAATTTTATCATTTCTTAATTTATATCACTTATAAATGTTTATAATTACATGTTTTTAATTTTTCACTCATGAAAATATTTTTTACAGAATTTATAAATTATTTTTAAGATTCAATCGTCCAGACAACTAACATTTCAGTCATCCAGACGACTGAAAAGTAACTCAGCCCGACTCAGACAACTTACTGGGGTTATATTCGTAAAAATGTCTTCTGTTTTTTTGTTTGGTCACAGAGGATTATATTGTAATTTCATAGTCCTTTTAGGTTAGATTTGCATTTGATTCAAGTTGGGGTCTAGTATTGGGGTTAAAACCAAGTTGTGGGTTAGTTTTGGCAAAAACCCCTTAAATGAATGTGGAATTGTATTAGTTCATCAAAGGTCACATTTTAAGCTCAGATTAATAACTTAGAAGCATGTAATCCAAAAAATTAACTATATTCACATCATTTTGATGAAATATTCACCGCTAATACATATCCAATTTTTGTAAATTATGTGACATTAGCAATTTTGTTTTTGTTCATCAAATGCCCATCAATTTAACCCAGAGTAAATGTAAGATATAATCTCAAATGCATAAAACAAAACTATAATATATGTTGGACCCAATTTCGGTAAGGAATTAAACAGGTCCACGCCCATGCATTGTAGTCGGTAATCAACTTGACCCATATCGAGCCCAACGAGATCGTACCAGTATCCTGAAGATCACGGAAATAATTGCGAAAGACCGGCCAAGAAAGGAACTATAAAAGGAGAGCTAGAGCAAAGCACAACACACACGGAAACCCTATAGCTTACCACTACTCTCATCGACCTCATTTCCTACTCTCTTATTTGTTTGTAGTTTCGATATCTCTTTGTTATTCTCGATCTCGATTATTGCTTTGTATCAAAACTCATATCAATAAAGTCCATTTTTTAACCGAATTCCGATTGTATCGTTGTGTTATAAGAGCATTGTTTCCCACAACATTTATCTTCCCTAGATTTAACTCTTAATCACTACAAAATACTTAGCGTAGATTTTATGATCTACATTTTGGCGCCGACTGTGGAGAAGATAAACGAAAAACACCCTTGCTAAGAACCCGATCTAGGATATCTAAGCACAACACTATGGATCCCAACGCAACCAACGACGAGAACTCTCGATCGACGGACTTCACTGACAAGAATTTCGATCGCCGATAGGAGTGCAATTTAGATCGAAATCTCTCCGTTAATCAAACCGGATATCGAGTTTGGAACTGTACGAGGACTTCTGAAGATATGACCCGACCGATAAGACAGAGATCTCTGACCCATCTAACCCGGACCTGGGAAGAGGTCGATGAACCCAGAGGAATGGTTTCAACACTCATCGATAAATCCCGCGATCAGGAGATCTCTCATCGAACCATCGCGAACCGTTTGGAATAAGCTGAGAGGGAACTCGCCGAACACCGAGCGAACCCCGAATTCTGCTCCCTCCGAGCCGTGGGACCTTCGCTTCCCCTGAGTTTACTAAGCGCTCGATCAGGGCGCTACGCGGGGGGGGGGGGGGAATTCGCGACAAACCCCACCAGAGGGAACGACCTATCGAAGTCTAGATTACAACGGTCAAGAAAAGATTGATAGCGAAATGCAAGGTTTTAGAACTGCATCGATTGGAACTCAAATCAGGCCCACCAGAGGACGCGAAGAGCCCAGAATTCAAACTCTCCACCACAACATCAAACTCGAGAAGATCGTTTATCCCTCGGGAAAGATATACCGCAAGGAACCGGATTTGCGGCATCGCTGGGTCCTGCCGAAGGATATGATCCTTTTAGATCTTTGCACGAAAATCCACAGGGAGAAGATCAAAGATTCCTGAACCAAGCATGAGCATTCAAAAATTATGTCGAAAGAAACGACGCCAAACTTAAAAGGATACCTGCCATCGTACATATGGCAACAAGCTCGGCAACAAATTTAAGCTTACCAAGTCATTGAGGAAACTCGTAGGACCCCGTTAACAAGTCGAATAACCAGTGTAAGGCTACACGAAGCTGGTAAGATTAAATTCCCTGAATTCAGGAAAATCCAATCTGAAGGCTCATGTGCGAGACTTACGATTATCCGTATCAAGGGGGCATCTCAACAACGAAGAGAGGGAAGCAGGCTACTGCGGCTTCTTTTCTGAAAATCTCACCGGACCCGCCTTGGAGTGGTTCGCTGGACTAGAAGGAAATACGATTGACGATTTCACCCAGCTCGTGTCAGCGTTCTTAAAGCAATATTCGGTGTTCATAGAGACACGAGCCACCGAAGCCGATCTATGGAACCTCAAGCAAGCACCTTTCGAACCACTGAGAGCCTACATAAACAAGTTCAAGGAACTCAAATCCAAAATATCAAACCTAAACGAAGTAGTCGCACTAGCAGCCCTGCAAATGGTATCTGGTTCTATTCCAAGTTTAGGGAAGAAATGACGGTTCGAGCTCCCGCCTCATTAGTCGACACATTGTACCGCACATCCTACTTCGTGACCCACAAAGAAGAAGTTGCCGCTCTGAAAGAGAAATATAGCGCGAGCAAAAACGGAGCGACCAAAAAGCCAAGAACCCCGAAAGAACATACTACTAAGGGTCAGCACTCTTACGCAATAGACTCATCGTCGTAAAATAAACAATCGACGTACAACCCAAAAAAAATATTGCGTCTTTCACAAACGTAAAGGACACTCCACCGAGGAATACCGCACAGTACTCCACAACAAGGAGGAACAAAGAAAATGTTGAGAACGCGGAAGAGAAGGAAGCGCCAACAACCCCAAAAGTCAGATGAAAGGCCAAGAGGAGCAGAAAAGCCGATCCCGAATCGCCAGAGTCTCCACTTCCAGCTCCAAAGAATAGAGTGAATATGATCCTATGGGGATCAAAACATAAGAAGACACCAAGTCAAGCCGTGGGAAAAATAAACATCGATGTCACAGTGACAATCCGAGATTCAGAAAATCTTGATAAGACTCGTTCTCCCCCTCTCAACCGACCAAGAAGATACCACTATGGACCAGAAAGGAACAACAAATTCAGCAGGATCCGACAGCTGCTAGAAAAACCGATACATAAGAAGAGGCACATTCCGCGTTTGCTCAAACTCAACCTGTCTGGGGGAGGCAAGGACACCACCATCCGAATCTAACCAAAAAGTGGTACTTCCCTGCATTTCGCCAGAAAAAGGGAAAAAGCATCGACTTCATTTACGGAGGATCAAAATTCTGCAACTCAGTCAACTCCATCAAAGCGCATCAAGGAAGATCAGAAAGTAGCGACGGCGTACGTGAACCTCTATCAGGCCCTGATCATGAGATCACGTTCAACGAGAACGAAACCACCGATCTTGACAAAGCACACGACGACGCACTTGTTATACGACTCGACGTCGGAGGATGCAAGCTATCCGGATCATGATCAACACCGGAAGCTCTGTAGATGTTCTCTTTTACGACGCGTTCAAAAGGAAGGGATTCACCAAATACCCCACTAATCGGATTTGCAGGAGAAATCACCTATTCTCTCGGATCCATCGAACTCACCGTAACCGGCAGAGATATAAGAAAGATTGTCGAATTCGTCATCATAGATCGACCTGCTCCATTTAACGCTATCCTCGGGAGACCATGTCTATATAGCATGAAGGCGGTACCATCAACCTATCACCAGTGCCTAAAATTCCCTACGCCAAAAGGAATTGAAACTATAAGGGGAAGCCAGAAGAATTTCAGAACCTGCTACCTCGCAAGCTTCAAAGTCATCGAGCCACATCCATAAGATCGACCAAAAGATCTCAAGAGAAACAAGAACCATACACACGTACACGAGAAAACCAAAAAGCACAATCTTGCTTACAGGGGAAACAATCGAAGTACATTTAGACTTGATCCCTCAACGAGAAAACTGAAAAACACGACTTGTGTTCAGTCACTCATCACAAACTAAGTCCCATCACGAAGGGATCAAATCCATGCCAGAAGCAACCCATCCATATCGATACAATTTTCTTCTTTTATGAAAAATGCGAAGTTTTATACAAAGAATCACGTGATAACAAATAAAGATAAATTCTCATTCCCATAACTCGATTTAACTGCATGAAGAGACCCTGATCAATTCTTCAGAAACAGTTAGGATCCCGCCAAAACACGCCGCTTCACGATAGTAAAATTATTACTATCTAAACATAACTCATCGACACGGTATTTATTGGAATCGATCTACGACCCCGAAACAGGAACGGTCGCAATTTCTCCTTAACTAATATTGCATAAACTAATAAAAAAAACTCGTGTCTCTTTATTGATTTGCTGGAAAAGAAAAGAACATCAAAAGACAAAAAAAAAAGATAACAAGAGAAACAATGGTAACTAATCATCGACATCAAACTATCCATCTTCATAACAATACCCGTTACGCCCTTGCTCGCCACCAGATTTGTTTCCACCAGGAGTGATGTACCCTTGGGTAGAGCACCAGGCAAAACAGACATACATGACTCGATCATGGGAAGCAGTAAAGATATATGTTCATTGTTTGACTCATATCTTCCATACCACGAGGCTTCTACACATGAAATCACTTGCAGAATGTGCTCAACTAAATTATGGAGCTCCTTGAAGAAGAATCAGATCAAACCGAGTTTAAATGAGGGATTTATGTCATTTACAAATCAGATGATCTTCAGTTCTCGCGAATTCAAACATGTACACATTCAAGAGAGCTGGACCGACACTACTTTAGAGCTGGATGAGCTAAGTGACACTACTTTGGAGCTGAGTGAGCTAAGCGACACTGAAGATGGATGTTGGGGTTAAAATCGGTACGACAGAATCAATTGTGGGAACCGAAATTCACCTACTGTCAATGAATCGTAAATAAGGAAACTTTGAGTAAACCCTAAGTTTCCAGAGGACCCGGCTATCTGCAGAACTGCACAACGATAACTAAGAAAACGATGAACTTAAAATTAAAGTAAGAATGAACAAGATTGTGAGCAAGAAGGTTTTTTATTCCGAATCTGCGTAAGAACGGTTACAATGAGAGTGGCTTTAGCTGCGTGAGCCGTCGGCGGAATCCCTAACTCTAGAAGTCTAAGACCGAAAACCCTAGTTGAGACGCAGCTCGCTAACAGAAAACGGAAATATTCATAAATGCTAAGTTTAGTGGTGAAAGCACTGAAAATCGTCCCTCTTGCTTCTGCCCTATGCCTCTTGCTTATATACTCACTTCCTAGGCGGTTTAGTCTTTCCATTTCGCCCAGATTCGAGTTTATCGGGAATCTTCCATTTATCTCGATCCTTCCTTTTTTCCCACGGAAATCTTCTATTTATCTTCAAACTTGCCATTTATCTTCAAACTTGACATTTATCTTCCTTCTGCGAGTAAATTGTCAAAACGTTATCATATTTTCGGGTCAGATTTCGTTAAGATCGCGAGATGGGCTTTTATCGCGTTTTAGAACCTTCCGAGCCGTTTTGCGATAAATCTGTTTTGCGACTTTGTACGAGATCGTTTCCTGATCCGATGCCGTTTTTAGTAAATTCCCCGAGTCAATCGTAAAGTTTAGCTATGTTCACTTTCTTCGATTAATCGTTGCCGTTTTTACGATTCACTCGACGTTTTTATTAAAAACGCGTTTGTTACGATTTTTACGAAAAATCTTGAATAAATCGCATAGTTTAGGCAATGTTCGGTGTTTCGTTTAACCGTTGCCGTTTTATACGATTTCCTCGAGTTCTTTTCGAGAAAACAAAGTTTTCCAGTTTTTGTCGTAAAACTCGAATGATAGGACGGATTGAGACAAAACGGGAGACATTTCGACCGTGGTTCGGAACATGATCATGTCGAAGGACGTAAGCCTTGAATCGGGGATGTGGGAGATCAAGGCTCGGGATGGTTGGTTCGACGTACGGCGAGCCGAACCGGACCGGTTCAGCTCGCCGTCCGGCGAACTACCCGGGAAGCTTCTAGCTCGCCGAACGGCGAGCTAGTGTGGACGAGACTAGCTCGCAGTTCTGCGAGCTAGTCGCGGTGGGACTAGCTCGCGTTTTACAGCGGGTTTCGGTTTTTCACGGTTTTGTGCTTAACTCGGATGATCGCGTAATCGACGTTTGTTTCGTTCTTCTGAGATAATGATCTTCCGAGTTTTCTGCGGATTTCCTTTGTTCGGAAATTTCTTATGGATTTATAAAACAATCTCCCGAGTTTTATCAAACGTTTTCTCGAGTTTTATAAAACGATTCTTCGAGTTTTATAAAACGATTTCTCGAGTTTTATAAAACGTTTTCTCGAGTTCGATAAAACGATTTCTCGAGTTTTATAAAACGATTCTTTGAGTTTTATAAAACGATATCTCGAGTTTTATAAAACGATTTCTTTTATCTTTTTTCGGGGAGTTTTTTCTATTGATTCCGTCGTACTGATTTTGCCCCCAACAGTTAGCCACCCAGCTCGTAAGAATTGTGGAGTTCTTGCGAGCGGATCGAACTTGTTTGGCGAGTTTGGTAGAATTAGGCGGAACTTTAATGGCCAAAAGTCCAAAGGTGAATAGTAAACTTTTTCCTATAAGTATATGGGGTGAGTTTTCAAGTTCTTCACCCATTTTTCCATAACTTGTCTAGGTTTCAAGAAGTTTTCTCTCTACTTCTTCCTTTGGATCCTTTGTTTTTCTTTTGACCGTCCAACATGTCTTCTGAATGGAAAGCTTCGGACCATGCTCATGCATTAATTTTTGATCCGAGCGACCTTGATCCGAGCGATCTTTCGGCACTTTTCCACGACTGAGAAAGAGTTTTTGGAATACTGGTTAGCCTTGGAGGCCGCCGAGGTTCCGTCTTCGAGATTCTGGATTCCGAAGAAGGATAAGCTTCGGAAGAAAACCGTCGGTCCGAGCGTGGAATGTCCCTTGACGCGGACTATCTTTTGGCTATGTTGACATTCAAGCGCGGAAGAGGGGGCGGCTTTTACCTAACCTCTCGGCGAGAAATGACGGTTATCGGCGGGCTCGCCTCGAATGATCACGATTGGATTGATTGGTTCGTCTCTGTAAAAGTTGATAGCGCGTCGGTGGAGGAAAGTTGTATTCCTTTGTTCAGGACCGTGTGGGCGAAAACTGGTATTTTAACCTTTTCGTGCGTTTTGCAGTGTCTATCCCCTGCAAGCCGCTGCTTGATGATTTTCCGGAGGTCATGAATCTTCTTCGTGGCGGCCCACTTCATTGGGTATACTTTTCTCCGAAAAGGATCCGTCGCGCCGTTGCCTATTATTCATCCGGTTTTTGTCGGGACAGTCGTACTGAAGTCGAGGCGGATGACGGTGCAGAGGAGAGAGGAAGGTCCAGATGTCCAAAGGATAGAGAAGTTCCGATTGGTCGCGGTCGAGCGTTTGATGATGATATTAATATCGAAGATCTTATTGACTTTTCGGCCTCCAAATTTGATCCGGCCGAGACATCATCCCGAGCACCGGCCGACACACCGTTTGCGAAGGCGTCGAGGCTTTTTAACAAAGTCTGTCTGTTTTTCTTTATCTTGGTATCATACGCGGTCGCCTCTTTTGTTATCATATATATATATATATATATATATTTTATAAGGGAGGATTTTTCTCGTTTTGCAGGGTCTCCGCTTTATGAACGAAGCGAAGAATGCGAGTAGTGCAGAACTTCGCAAGGTCGAATCTAGGGCTGCAGCGGTGGAGGCGGAGGTTGCTCGTCTCAAAGAAGAGATCGATGCCAGTTTCTCTCGTGCCCAGGACTTAGCCGAAAGGGAGGCCGCTCGTGTGAGGGAGGAGTATGAAGCTGAATCTCATCGAAGCTTAGAGATTTCTGACACGATGGTTCGTCGTTCTCGTAGAGCGGGAAAAAGAGAGGTTGCCGCGGAGTTGATGGCTCGTCGCGAGCGGTTCATGCTTCTTTATGCGGAGTTTGAGGATGCGCAAAGGGAGAATGGCGATTTCCGCGATTGCCGGGGTATAGTTGGCGGTTTGCATCTTACCCAGTTTGCGATTGCGAAGCAAGAAGCGCGTCTGGCTAAGAGAGAGAAGAAGAAGGCCGAGTTTGTTAATCCCGGGAAGCAGATGTGGGATCAGTGGAGCCCTATTGTTGTGTCGCCAAATTCAGTTTAAACCGGACCTGGGATCCCGGATGTGGATGGCGAAGTCGACCAGACATGGATCGATTCCAGTGATGTGCGTGTTTGATGACTTCAATGTGTGATGTTGTTGTAGTATGATGTCGTTGTAATGTTTTTTCGGGACTGGCCGTTGGTGGCTTTGAATCCCTGCCGCTGACGGTGTGTATTTGAAGACTTGTTAACAAAAAGTATTTTCGAAGTATGAAATTTGTGTTTCGTTTTGGATGTAGAGGGAAGAATACGAGTTGTCGTCTCGCATCTAACTCTTGGTGTAAATCGTCCGGTTTGTTTACTCAGAATGTTTCGGTTTTCGCGAGTGTTTAGATGTGGGCGAAGAGATATTCCTTTAGGATCTCGATTCATGCCTTCAGACGTTAGAGACCAGTGTGCTGGGTTTAGGGAAAGACCTAGGTTTACTTTCAGATTGTGGCTATGAGATGACTAGTCGGCTTTCGTTTTGCCTGTTGCGATTTTAACCTGATTCCATACCGATTTAGAATCCGCGATAGGTTCTCGACTTATATGATTCGTATGGTTGGTATCAAGCATCTTACCGGGAACAATTTCTAAGTTGCCCGGAAGTGCTGACCAAAAATTTGGATTTCTTTTATAGCGCGCTATTTTTCCTAGTCGGATGTATGCATACCAATGTGTAGGTGCGTTTGTTTAGGACAGCTAGCGTGCTCGACGGGGCCAATTGCCGAGCGTTTGTGTTTTTATAGTCGCGGACGGACTTAGTAAAATATTTTTCTCCAGATTTTAGGCGTCGTCTCGCCGGTTCTTTCCGAAAATATTTTGGTGTACAAGTTTCATGGAAACGATTAAGTAGTTGTTACTATGGAAGTAATTTCCGGATGTTTGGAATTTGTTTTTTGCGTTTTCGATAGTAGCAGAGATTTTATAATATTCTAACTTTGTCTTGATTAAAAAAGTTTCGAAATTTTTTCGATTACAAAGCGAAAGTTTTAAAACTTGGGAGTATACGAATACTCGTATACGTACCTACTCCCCCCATTTTGGAAAGGGGGATAGCTGAACTCGTCTTTAGGCGAGCTGCCTACGTATTCCTTTCGGAAATCAAGCCATCTCGTAGTTCTGATTGTTTGTGCGAGTATGTTTACTCGGCTGTCGCAGACTTTTCGATCACTTCAGTCGCTGGAACGATGTCTTTGTCCGGGCTTGTCTCCTCCGGCTGGGTAGAAGCGGTGGGCGCGGAAACTTGTTGTTTTTCGACCGTTGCTTGCTTTGAGTCGTCTTCCGCGGGCGGTGGCGTAACCTTTGCCCGTTTTTGTTTCACAATTGCGGTCGCAATTGCCTCAGCTTATGTTCGGCTAGGAAGCAGGATCGCGGTTGTCTTTGGCATCCCCAGATTGCTGCGATTCCCGTAGGAGTCGGGAATTTGATGCCTAAGTGATAAGTCGATAGAACCGCCTTCATGGAATTCATCCAAGTCGTGCCCATGATGACGTTGTAGATGGCCGGGAAATTGACTACCGCGAAGTTGATGATTTTCGTCACTTCTTTGGCCACCACCGGTAGTCGGATTGATCCCAGGGTCATGGATGTCTCGCCGGAAAAGATGGTCAACGGTTTTGGAATCGGTTCGACTTCCGAGAGATCTATTCCCATGCGCATTAACGTGTTGCGGAAGATCACGTTGACGGTACTTCCGGTATCAACCAGGATTCGAGCGACTTCCAAGTCGCTTATCACTAAGTCAATGACGAGAGGATCGGCGTGTGGTTGGTCGATTCCGCCGGTTTCGGCGTCGTCGAATGAGATCACCCCCTTTGGAGTGTCATCCGACGACACCTTCCAACTCGAGCCGGTTTCGGCTTTGCATTGGTAGGATTTGATAGACGTGACGGTGTCGTTGTAATACTCCGATTCACCGATAATCATGTTGATTTTTCGGCGGTTAGCGTCGTTACCCTTCTTGTCTTGCCTTCGTCTGCGTTTTTCGCCCGACTGGTTCCCCTGAGGCGGAGTTTCCGCTCGCGAGTTCCTGTTGTTTTTCGGGAGGTGATCCGAATCGCGGATGAGGTCCTTGACGCTGGATATCTCGGAGAGTTTTCCCGTGATCAATTTTCCGGTAAGCCTGGCGCCGAGAACTTTGCATTTCACGGTAGAATGTCCACGGGTTTGGTGGAGATCGCAGAAAGAATTCTCATCGTAGTTCAAATTTCTCGTCCACGTGTTACCCGTAGTTCGCCCTTGTTCCGATCCAGAGTTAATGGCGTAGTTGCCCGGAAGTTCTGACCAAAAATTTGGATTTCGTTTATAGCGCGCTATTTTATCATAGTCGGATGTATGCAGACCAATATATAGGTGCGTTTGTTTAGGACGGCTAGCGTGCTCGACGGGGCCAATCGCCGAGCGTTTGTGTTTTTATAGTCGCGGACGGACTTAGTAAAATATTTTTCTCGAGAATTTAGGCGTCGTCTCGCCGGTTCTTTCCGAAAATATTTTGGTGTACAAGTTTCGTGGAAACGATTAAGTAGTTGTTACTGCGGAAGTAATTTCTGGATGTTTGGAATTTGTTTTTTGCGTTTTTGATAGTAGCAGAGATTTTATAATATTCTAACTTTGTCTTTATTAAAAAACTTTCGAAAATTTTTCGATTACAAAGCGAAAGTTTTAAAATTTGGGAGTATACGAATACTCGTATAGGTACTCACTCCCCCCCCCTGTTTTGGATAGGGGGATAGCTGAACTCGTCTTTAGGCGAGCTGCCTACGTATTCCTTTCGGAAATCAAGCCATCTCGTAGTTCTGATTGTTTGTGCGAGTATGCTTACTCGGCTGTCGCAGACTTTTTGATCACTTCAGTCGCTGGATCGATGTCTTTGTCCGGGCTTGTCTCCTCCGGCTGGGTAGAAGCGGTGGGCGCGGAAACTTGTTGTTTCTCGACCGTTGCTTGCTTTGAGTCGTCTTCCGCGGACGGTGGCGTAACCTTTGTCCATTTTGGTTTCACAATTGCGACCGCCAATTGCCTCAGCTTATGTTCGGCTAGGAAGCAGGATCGCGATTGTCTTTGGCATCCCCAGATTGCTGCGATTCCCGTAGTAGTCGGGAATTTGATGCCTAAGTGATAAGTCGATAGAACCACCTTCATGGAATTTATCCAAGTCGTGCCCATGATGACGTTGTAGATGGCCGGGAAATCGACTACCGCGAAGTTGATGATTTTCGTCACTTCTTTGGCCGCCAACGGTAGTCGGATTGATCCGAGGGTCAAGGATGTCTCGCCGGAAAAGCTGGTCAACGGTTTTGGAATTGGTTCGACTTCCGAGAGATCTATTCCCATGCGCGTTAACGTGTTGCGGAAGATGACGTTGACGGTACTTCCGGTCTCGACCAGGATTCAAGCGACTTCCAAGTCGCTTATCACTAAGTCAATGACGAGAGGATCGGCGTGTGGTTGGTCGATTCCGCCGGTATCGGCGTCGTCGAATGAGATCACCCCCTTTGGAGTGTCATCCGACGGCACCTTCAACTCGAGCCGGTTTCGGCTTTGCGTTGGTAGGATTTGATAGACAAGGCGGTGTCGTTGTAATACTGCGGTTCACCGATAATCATGTTGATTTTTCGGCGGTTAGCGTTGTTACCCTTCTCGTCTTGCCTTCGTTCGTGTTTTTTGCCCGACTGGTTCCCCTGAGGCGGAGTTTCTGCTCACGAGTTCCTGTTGTTTTTCGGGAGGTGATCCGAATCGCAGATGAGGTCCTTGACGCTGAATATCAGTTCTCCCGCGATCAGTTTTGCGGTAAGCCTGGCGCCGAGAACTTTGCAGTTCACGGTAGAATGTCCACGGGTTTGGTGGAGATCGCAGAAATAATTCTCATCGTAGTTCAAATTTCTCGTCAACGTGTTACCCGTAGTTCGCCCTTGTTCCGATCCAGAGTTAATGGCGTAGTTGTGCGCCCTTTGGAGATCCTGCCCCTCGTGATGGACGAACTTGTCGTTACGAGAGTTTCTCTTTTTCTGCTTCTGCTCAAACGCGTTATCCTTTGCAGATGCTTTCGTCGGCTTATGCTTTTCGGACAAGACTTTGGTCTCCTCTTTGATGGTTATATAATCGGTAGCCTTATGGAGCGCGTCCTGGATCATCCGCGGTTTCTCGAGAGTTATCCATTTGCGGAAATTCGACTTGAACCAGAGCGATTTCCTTAGCGCGTCGTGTGGGAGTCGATTTCACCCTACTGTCAATAAATCGTAAAAAAGGAAACTTCGGGAAAACCCTAAGTTTCCAGAGGAACCGGCTATCTGCGAGAACCGCACAACAAAGATTAAGATGACTAAAACACTTAGAATAAAAACGAAAATAAGAGAGGTTTGAAAGCAAGAAGGTTCTTATTCCGAATCTGCGTTGAACTGG